>JAWQFJ010025277.1:57500-67500 GCA_034096865.1 Theodoxus fluviatilis
GTGGTAGAGAAGGGAAGGGTGAGAAGCGGCACTGCAGACCAGGAAGGCAGAGAGGACAGGCGGGACGAGGAGAGCTTTACAGGGACAACGGTGAGGAAAGGAACGCTGTCAAAGAGTGGAGAATGCGGCAAATACAGAGAGGAATGGTGTCTGAGAGGGCAAAGGTTTATGGCAGAGGAGAAGAAAAACGCGTGACACAAAGTGAAATGAAAGAGGAAGGGAGACTGCGGGGGAGGGGCGAGGGAGAGGATGACAGAGAAGTAAAAATAGGGGAGGGGAGGTGGCGGAGAAGGGAGGAGGAGAGGGAGGGGACGGGACGGGACAGGAGGGTGGGGACATGAGACGTAGAGGGGACTGGGGTGAGGTAGTGTGACACCCACACAGAAGGAGGACACGAGCGAGGGGCCAGGAGGGGCAGGGAAAATGAGGAGGGTGCGTGGAGAATAGGGGCGGCATAGCGGGCCTGGATTATAGGGGTGGGCCTTTGTATCACTTTCACGGGGACCAGGCAAGAACAGGGAGCTAATGAATTTTAAGAGCTTTGGCAGGAATTTGTGTGACGGCTTCTAATTAGGATCGTGACAACAGGATTCAGAAAATGAATGAGAGCACTGATAAATGGAAATGGCCCGGAAAGCTCAAGAGATGTACAACATTTTGAAGTCTTGAAATAAACGGAGAAACTAGGATAGTTCATGCCTAAGAGAGTAAGACATCAATTAAGCCCCCCTACCCCCACCCCTCAGGCAAAAAATAGTCGTGGTTACGGTAACCGATTTTTTTCCTGCCGACCCTAACCTTCTTTGTTTCCGATTGCGAAAAATCAAAGATGAAAATTGTAGGTTAACAACAAATTGCGCGTCGTTCAATTTTCCACATGAGCACTATATAACTGTAAGTTTGTTGGGTTTTTTTCAGGGAAAGAGAAATGTTGACTTTCAATCTGGCCTCCATAAACTGAAAAAATGTAGGCCTGTCTACCGACTCTATTTTGTGTGTGTTGCCATGTTACCTTAACCGCGATTTGTTTTTCATAATAGCGGGAGATAGCGTGTTCATGAGCAAGTTTTTCATGGAATGTAGCATGCTGTGTGAGTTCTCCAGACAGAAGAACAAGACTGCTGAACATGTGTTGCAATAACAGAAACTGTCTTGCGGCTGGCTCTGTAAAAACCCATGGGAAAAGCAAACTATTGACGTCCTAACATGATGTCTGGTATGCGTGGCGTCATGGCAAGCAACGCAAATGACGTTTGCGAGAAACAAAGCAATCTTAAAGTTATTCGTATTCTCTTCATCGACGAGTGATGATGTGCATTAAAAATATCTATTGAACAGGCTAGACAATGTTACTGTATTTGCTGCTCATACATAGGTCGGGTAATCATAGTTTTAATCATTGTAATTGTTGCTTTTTCTCGTACATCCTGTGCCCCATTAACACTTCCGGTTTATCAAATGCATCTGTCTTTTCACCACCGACGAACGAATCGTTTGTAATGAAGTGAAAATTTCATAAAATTAACAAGGAAACAAAAGGTTAATTAACTCGCTCCAGCAATCAGAGACGAGTTGTCACATCTGACAGACGGAAGAGATAAGAGAAAATTAAAGAAAGCACAGAGGAAAAATGCGACAGGGCGCAGTGTGCGGGGGGGGGGGGGGGGTAATGGGTATGGGTATGGGAGGAAGAAGTGGGGAGAGGGGGTTAAGAGGAAGGAACTGAGAGGTGAGGAACAGGAGTGAGACTGGGTAGGAGTGGGAAAAATGGGGCGGGGGGGGGGGGGGGGCGGGGGGGGGGGTTGAAAGGGGGGATGCAATGAGGGGTTAGTTGGTGGAGTGGGATTGGGAGATGAAAATAATGTGGAAAAGGAGTGAGGAGGCGGGGATGAGGGGTAGGGGTGATGGGTGGGGGTGAGGGGGTGGGGGTGAGGGGATGGAGTGAAGGGGTGGGAAGAGGGGACTGGGGTGAGGGGGGTGGGGGATGGAGGCCAGAGAGGAGAGGAAGCGAGGCCAAGGGAGGAGGGTGAAAGTAATGATAATGACGCGATCAGGCAGAGAGGCCAGGAGCCCGTTCCGAGGCAGGGTGGGGGGAGTTTATGGAGGAGGACTAATTGGGGGAAAGGCGACGTGCGGCTGAAAGCATTTGTCATGTTGAGGGGAGTTTGATGCAATCGCCATGAATGACGACGTTGAGTTGGGAAATGAAACCAGGACACAGAGGGGCATGGGTCCCTGCTGTCCCTTGTTAGATCCAGTCTCCAGATAGACGTCTCAAAGAACGGAGCCTTCCTACTGATTAATGCCACGCTCCGTCGCACAGCTCCGATGGGTCACGATTGCAGAAACGGATTAACTCAACTGGCCAAAGTTCGCGTCCTACTGAGTACGCTGTTCTCGGCACGTGGTTCTGGAAAGCAGTCGTAACATTGTCCCTGACATGAAGTCGTGAAAAAGTGGGGAGTCACCAACTCATTAATAGACCAACTTGAAAATTGCTTGGAATAAATTATTCTGTTGGTGACATAGTCGAGTATACGTAAACATATGTCGTCACAGCGTAAAGCACGATATAAGCGTGCTGACGTCGAGACAATTAACTGATCAATATCAGCATACGTGGTCAACGCATGATGCACGTGGTAAGCCCGCGGACGTTGAGACAACCAACGTATTAAGAGACCAATGGGGAATTTGCCTCTCATCTATCCTTTTATTGATGATAGAGTCGGGCAGTCTACGTGAACGTGTGTAGTAAAAAGAATACAGCACGTAATAAGCGGGTTGCCGTGGAGACAGACTGTTCGATTGACGTGGAGGCAGACTGTTCGATTGACGTGGAGACAGACTGTTCGATTGACGTGGAGACAGACTGTTCGATTGACGTGGAGACAGACTGTTCGATTGACGTGGAGACAGACTGTTCGATTGACGTGGAGACAGACTGTTCGATTGACGTGGAGACAGACTGTTCGATTGACGTGGAGACAGACTGTTCGATTGACGTGGAGACAGACTGTTCGATTGACGTGGAGACAGACTGTTCGATTGCCGACGGCAGAGCAGAGGTCACGTCTTCCCAGCTACAAGGGCGTGTACAGAAATGGCGAGGTTTATAAGCTCGAAACAGCGCATTACGAACCATAACGGTTCCACAATCGAAGCCTAATTAGCAGCAAAGAGCTTATTTCCCAAAACGGATCTGAACAATGCGGTACACCGGAACTACTTAGGGTTAGATCACGAAGCAGAAGTCAAACGGCAGAGGACGATGTCAACGGGAAAGGCGTCATTACACGCTCGGCTGCGTCACGTGATTGACAGCGCCCAGCGTCACGGATGACAATCTCCACACGTCAGGCCTGTCCGTGGAGACCGCGACCCGCTACCGATCTAGAACAAAGGCCCCGTCCCCGGGCGTGCAGATCTCGGCCAATAGGCAGCTGATTAGAGATCGATCGCTCCCGATGTAACCAAATAAACAGGCTGCGCACGTGCACGCAGGGAGCACGAGCTCGTGCGCGTCGTTTTCATGCTCTCCTCGGTTGACGCGGAGGGACGTCGTTGCCATGACGACCGTGATAGGACACGGCTGCCAGAGGGGGACGCCGCTGGATCGGATGACGGGGCTGGGGAGGGACGCGGCCACAAAGCGAGGACAGACCCACTCTCTCTGCAGGACAGCTCTGGGAGCAGAAAGGGGCGGCAGGGGAGCGGTCCATGTCAGGAAGCGACGCTAGGGAGCAGTCAGTGCATGCGCTGGACAATCTCATCACAGAGACCGGTCTCTTGTCAGCAGTCGCTACGTCAGTCTGGTCTGTCACCCTTCCCCCTTGCCCTTTGACCTTCTGACCTCGACCACCCCGTGCACCAGATGGCTAAATGGCCAGGCCTCTGATTGTTTTTGTTGATACTTCACGAACGGCGCCTGTGGTGGCGAGGCCTGATTGTATCAGCGTGGCTGATGATAGTCATTTTGCTTCACGGCAAACTTTGGAAGGAGGCATCAGATGAAGGAGTTGACAGCAATGCTTCGTTCCCTTATCTTGAAAATGCCTTGCTCTTCCAGAGGGGCTAAGTTTGTGTAAGGGTGCTGAGATCTGTCGTTTGTTTCATTCGTTTCTGCGGTGGCTGTCAAGTGAGTCACAGCAAACTAAAACAACAGAGTGGCAGACCACCTGCTTAAAGCCTATAAAGCCTGTTCTTACCTGGACAATCCACTACTTCGACGAATCATATACTGGGTACGAATAGATCGCATGTGAACTTGCTCAGAATCCAGTCATTCGCTGAAACAATGGTTTGTTTCTTAAGTAATATCCACGCGTCACTGCTCGAACCAAGCTGCCTAAACTTGGCCGAGCGTCTTCGAGCTAAATAATGTAGCAACTACTGAAGTATTCTACAAACAGCTTTGATAGTTTAATAATGTTCTTTGGTTACGGCTTCTTTGTATGAGTGTCAGTAATTCTAACAATGTATGTTTTCCATGCAGAGAGAGAGAGAGGGTGTGTGTGTGTGTGTGTGTGTGTGTGTGTGTGTGTGTGTGTGAGTGTGTGTGTGTGTGTGTGTGTGTGTGTGAGTGTGTGTGTGTGTGTGTGTGTGTGTGTGTTTTAAGGCAGACAACATTTGTTCACATTTGTTACAGACAACAAGCCTCTAGGCGTCTTATATAATAACAATATTAATAATACTTTATTTCTGTCCTTTTTTAAATAGGATATTCTTTTGGGGGAATTTCACCCCCGGTCGCCGCTGTGCAGCGCCTAGTGACCGGTTTTACTCCTTGGCAGGAAAGGCAATGTGGGAGAAGCCCCTTCTCCTTAGGATCCAGCTCTAGGATCTGTGCAGATTCGAACACCGCACCCATCAGCCGCAAGCGACTGCAGGTCAAACGCTCTACCCGCGCGGCTACAGAGCCAGCAAAGATGCGGGGTGGATTCCACTTCATGCTCTGGGAGGGAACCTCAAACCTGGCTCCTAGATCCTTCCGAGGCTAGCTCGCAAGCCAACAGTTCGCCCAGTTAAGAGACTACGGCGCGCCAACCTAGTTCGCCGATCCCTCCAAACCTGGTCTGCAGACCGAAAGTTCGCCCAGTTGAGAATAGCCTTAAAGGACACTAACTCCCTCATTGTTCAAAATTGCTAACATTGCAGGTATTTGATTTTCAAGTGCCACGATTCAGTCAGGATGTCTGGGCAGCTGGTAACCGCGGGTGGCTTGCCTTGATCACCGCAAAGCAAACTTGAATCAGGGTTTGTCTTCGCGGTTTTGTGGCGCTCTCTCTGCATGTTTGAACGTCCATTCCGCAAGACATCTCCTCAGCTTAGCATCACTAAGAGAAATTACCATTTGTCGAGGACTTGGGTAAACCAGTCTTGTGCACTCTGCCTTTGAAAGACCACAAATGAACATCTCCCAATTCGGCCCGAGCTGTGCTTTGGCTTTTGCGATATCAGGAGAACAAATCATGGGCCGATCAAGGGTGAAGTGGTCTCAGTGGCAGCGACGACGCCTTGCCGTTGTCCAAAACAACACTCGGGAGACTCGGGCGAGAGTCCAATTTGTTTGCTTGCATGATCAAAGTAGGAACTGTTTTCTTTCAACACTGTCCTCGTCCACTCTGGGACAGCAGTCGGCGTGCTCGATTCTCCCTTTGTCGTGTCAGTATTTGCGGCTAATCCCACAGGTTTAACGCTGTCTCAATCATCATGCACATTACATGGCTAATTTTCAGCCCTTAAATTAGATCAAAGTTTTAATGCGAGCCCGAGGGAGCTCGCATAGAACGACAGATCACAGGGTGTGTCACGTGAGCGGGAGGGAAACCCCCCGGGGAGGTGCGACTGTGACCTCCATCAGGCCGACGCGACTTCGTCACTGTCAACCCTCTCTCTGACGTCACGTGGGGGGAGGGGGTGGGAAAGACGAGAAAAGTCTGCAGCAGAAATTTGTCTTTTTCCTGGCTGTGTCTTCAAAATAACAAAAAAGTTATATCAGTACACAAAGAAATTTGGCTTTTTAATTGTTTATAATGAACATCCTCAAAAGTGTACCCATCCGAACTCGCTGACCTAAACAAAGATAATATAGCAGGAGAATGAATGAGAATTCACTTCAGAAAAAAGGGAACTAAAATAAAATGCCGAACTGCAAGGTGGAAATTTTGGCTTGACGCATTCATTCTTCAAAATGACGTAGCACAACCGAGGAGCCCATGATAAGGATTAAAAGCATGTGTGCGCGGGAACCAATCGGAACAGCGACACAGAAGGCGTTAGGATGAGATGGGTCTTGGCCGTCATGGAAACAAAATTATCGAACAATGGCAACACATTGCATTCCAAATTACAAAACAAGAACCGAAATACAAACGAAACGACCGTGCAGGTGCAAAATTTGAAGTACGTACTGCATCATTTCCCGCTGACAGAAAATCAATGGCGGCGTCGTGGCAACTCGTTCCAAAGACAACAATATCAAACAATCGGTACTTTAGACTTATAAAAAGTTCTTCTTCTTCCATTGTCTGGTCGTTTTCGCCCTACAACCTCTCAACCTCCCAATTTTCCACTTCTTTCTGAAACACTCCTCCCCCACCCACCCCACCCTATCTCAGCTACCTCTGCCATCCGACAATTATCTTCCGCCCATCACTCTCCTTTCGTCACTCCTCGCCCCCCCCCCCCCCCCCCCCTCCTGGCCCCCCGATGTTCATCAGCGGCATTGTTTGAAATGTTTTTCTAGCAGCTGACTGGGGCGCCAAAACAAAAGCCAGGGGATTAACCCCAATTTGCTGGCAGGCGCGAAGCAGCTTAACAAAGGCGAGGTCCCTGGTCCTCAGCAACGGCCCCCAGAGTCCACGTCGGGGTGGTTGGACCGCCAGGAGGTCGCGGACAAAAGGGAAAATTGATAAATAATTATGTCGCCATGGGTCTCCCGTGAGGAATTTTTCGCGTGTGTCGGGAAACCAATTGTTATCGTTTCGGACCCGTGACATCACCCTGGAGGAGTCGCCAAGATCTCTGGGGTGGATGCTTGCCATATGGCGCGGAGAAAAAGCGGAAATCGTGGGAGGAGGAGGAGGGAGACAGGGTAATTGAGAAATGGTTTTCTGCGAACAAAGTTTTAATAGCTTCAGTAAACTTGACTCTAGGACCTTTGGAATGGGACGGATTAACAATCAACTCAGTGAATTTTGCCGCTAAAACTGAGTAAACGCCATGTCCACCATTCGCCTAACAGTAACTAATACTGAATTTGGCGTACTTTTATTGTCTGTATAAGAGATTCGAGTTCAAAATGAATGCCTAAATGTTGTCCTCTCGTAAGTTGCTTGCTGCGTGGGATATAACAAGCAGTCTATATGTACATTGGTCACCAGAGCTGACGGCTACTTCCTCTGCACTGCAGTGTCGCACTGAGTGCTACAGGAAAGACATGAATGTTTATAACTTTCACAGGCTTCCAGAAGATTTCAGCAAGCAAGGACACGGCATCGATTTCGCCAAAATTTATCACGATGACTCTAGTCCTCACCTTGACACCCGGAACGAGGCAGCGATAATTTTTTTCTACATGTACTGTTGATCTCTATGATGACGTCACTGTTAAAATGATATCGTAGCTGTTCGAAGGTGCTCTTGTAAATCGAAGAATGTTACAGGAGCGTCAAAAAACGTGTTGTTGTTTAGTCACTTCGATATACCTCTAATTCTTCTTCCTTGATGAATTCAAGGTTGTCCATTGGATGTAAGAAGAAGATGTTAAATAGCAGGCTGGCCACAGATCAGTGTGAAGGTTTTAAGCGGGAAATCTACAACTGGCCAGTTTTTGTTATTACAGGGCTAGCGCCGGACAACGGTGATGTGTGAGACCAGACTCTGCGAAACAGCTGCTAGAGATGGTATACGATTCTTCTCCTTTAGATCATTGTGAACTATGACGCTAGATCACGACAAAAATTTATATAATTCTATCAAGAAAAAAGTTTCAAACAGTGGAACTTTCAAGCTTATTCTTGTGTCTTCTTCAGCCTTGTTATAACTAGAGTTCTCTCTAGCGCCCATGAGATAAACTCTAGATGACACCATGCCTTTAAAGCAGTCTTTAAAAACAACAACAACAACAACAACAAAAGCCAGACTGCAAGGCTTCGAGCGAGGGGTTAAGCACAAAGGCAAAGGGCATTTTCACAATCTCTCGGTGTGTTGCACTGAGTAAAGTTGTTTGGAAGAGAAATTCCTTGTGAGCACTTAATGGTGTACAGGAACCATTTGTTACATAGAAGGGGAAGGTGTGGCTTGTGAGCACTTAATGGTGTACAGGAACCACTTGTTACATAGAAGGGGAAGGTCAGGTTTGGTTCAGGGATTCATCCCCCGTGCCTGGGTCTTAAACCGCTTTACACTTTACCCCCTGATCACTGGGCCCTTGATCAATCCTTCACTGGCACCTGCAGACAAACACAATGACCGACATTTAAGACGTACACAGTCAGGTACCAGCACCGACTCCACTCCCTGGGGAGTATTCCAGTCCGATACTGGCTCACAGCCGAATGCAAGTGTTGATCGTACTACAGTGTGCCAACACTGCCCTCTCAGGCACCCGGTTTTACTCCTGGGTGGGGAGAAGTAATATGAGTTAAGCATCTTGCTCAAGAATGCAACTCCGAGAACCGCGCAGCTTCACAACGCCGCACCCACTAGTGCTACACCAGCCGCTTGCGACTGCAGGTCAAGCACGCTGACCCCTCGCCCACACAACTATGCGTACACAAGCCATGAAAGATGGACGCAACGCCTTGGACAAGAGAATGTTGCTGCTCGTCCCAGCGTCAGACTAAGGTTTCTTGTCATAAATGATTATTTGGCTTATATACACTGTAACTTTCTTCGTGGTCGGAGAGAAACTCTGTCGTGGAATTAAACTTGTTGAGATGTTTGTCATTTTTTTCTTAATCGGTAGGAACGTTGATTCTCTCTTTAACAATCTACAGCGCGACTCCTGTGAGGGCATTGATAATGAAGATCTGTTGTCAATATCCATCTATGATTGATAAAGTTATGGGTGGTCTGCTGGAAGATTTCCGATGATGCACTGAAGCTTGCTAATGACTTTGAAATACGTAGCATTAGTTCATCTGTATAGACTGCATGGTTATCAAAAGGCCAGAGGGAACCATTTGATGATTATCAGCGCACTCATGCATTAAGCTTGAAAATATTCAGTTTTGACAACGCCTCCCATCACGGGATGTCGCGTGCGTTAGGGGGAAATGCGGTTTATAAGTGTATATTTGGCATTGAAAATTCTGAAAACCAAGAAATGCACTCCGATTATCATTATTCCGTCAAATTGAATTGATAAAAGTCCGCTGCGGAAGTTTTTGATAAATGAATGACTGAAATTTTATATAAATATGCTACACATGGGATTTGTCGCGAGAGGTTTTAGATGCGGCTGTACGACAAGTGAATGTCAGACATGACATCGGATCGTGACTTTTTGCTGGAATCTCTCCGCCCTTTCAAATATTTGACTGGGTGAGTGCCTGCTTAAAGTAAGTGTACATTGATGCTACGCAGAAATTTTCATTTCTCCTTTGTGTCGATTATATGTTTTACATTGCTACTTTTATTGGGGCGCACGCGTAATCTCTCCTTACATCTGATAATAGTGGTACAATGTTGGCTTTGACTGACTGTGCAGTCAATAGCTGGAGTCTTTTCTGAAGAAGTTGACATTTCAGAGAATGTTTGAGCGACAACAGCAAACCGGTAACGTAACTCTTATGTCGCAACGACAGCAATGCAGAGCTAAATAAAAAAAAGCACGCTGTGCATTATTCAGGTTGGGGTTTTTTCTTCTCCCTTGTCATCTACTTTAAAACCTGCCCAACGTCTAATTCCTGCCTTTATCATCTTCGGATGGTAAGAGATGGCCGTGAACCCTCCATTTAGCAGAATAGAGATCTACGTACATAACATGTAGATG
>JAWQFJ010025277.1:72500-75000 GCA_034096865.1 Theodoxus fluviatilis
TTGCTTCGGATATATTATATACGTCATGTCACAGCGCTAAAGACAGTCGGAATGTCCTTCTAGAATCATCCAAAAGTAATGACTCGTTTTCAAGTTACATGTATATGTAATGTATGGGTGTTGATGCAACAGAAGTGTAAATGACTATTGATCTTAGCATAGCTAGTATTCTTCTCAAACACTGAAGATAAGTATAGATCGAAATCTGCGAATCTTTCATTTTCTTTTCCCTTGGCTTTGAGAGTGTTTTGCATCCCCGTCTGTTTTGTATATCTCTTCTTTCTCACTCTCTCTCTCTCTTTCTCTCTCTCTTTCTCTCTCTCTCTCCCTCCCTCCCTCCCTCCCTCCATCTATTCGATGTATGTGCTGTGCCTGCGTAAGCTCTTTGTTAACACTAACAAGTCATCTTGAGGGAGACAGGACGTCCCACCCATCACCCTGGCCTATGCGTCTCGTGCCAGTCAAAGTCTGGGCACTGGCGAGGCTAAATGGCCCGCCCGACCACGTGACTAGTAGGTCATGACCCCGGTCTGCAGGACACTCCCTCTGTCTTCTCGAACTGAAGAGTACCACGCGGCAAGGGAGACAACTATAATGGCGGAACTTGGGGACGAGCTGGCGACGGCCCTGCCGCGGAAATATTTCAGAGGACGCGCAAAGAGGCGCAGAGCATTAAAGTGGACAGGTGGGCACACGGAAGCCATAACTCCCCCGTCTCAGGACATGGAAGTCACGTTAGGCTGCCTGCCTCAAGACGGATTAAAACACATGAAGAATAGGCACACGAGATCCCTTTCTTCTCCCTGGCGCTTTTATGGGTCCGACTTTACCCAGAGTACACACAAGACTAATGAAGTTGTCGGGGGAAACAGCCAGCAGTTTTCCCTTTGAGTCATTTCGTCATTGTCTGGAGGTGAAGTAGAGGCAAGCGTGCCGCCAGGACGTCATGAAAGAGACCGCCTTGAAGTCCAACTTGAAAACGATGCGCCTGACTCTTGAATAGATGGACGCTTTGACTGTAACACACGTTTTATGAAGGTATTATCAGAGCATCATTAAAGTATTATGTATATTTGGGTCCGTTTTTCACAGGATGACCATAACTGTGCCTCAAAATCTCGTCGACGATACATTTAACGTTAAATGATATTTCTTTGCTTATGTCGTTTTTAAATATACCTTTAATTTTTATATCAGATGGATACTACTGCCTCACCCATTCATTCATTTCTGATTCAAATATCATAAAATATTCCAGATCAAAACACTTGTTAAAACAGCAAAATTTTCTTCTTTAAATCATCAACTCTGAACTGTTCGAGGAGACACAAATGAATTTTTCCCTTCCTTTCTGGGGACTAAATTCAGAGGCAGCATGGTCCTCAGCTTCCCTGAACAGATTTATGTCACTCCAAAACCTTTTAAATTTGTCTTTTTGCCATGTTTTCCTTGTATACGACTCAGAACAGTCATGTATCAGTGCAGCGTAAAAAGGGAAAGACGCAGATGTACAATGGACGAAAGAGATGTCGTCTGGTCGGAAAGCAGAAAATGCCATTTGCATCCATGATAGTTAGAGAATGCGGGGCTGTGGTAATAACGGACATAGATGTCATGCAAGAAAACTTTCGCTACTTCCCAGAAGGCGCCAGACAGTAAAAAGGAGGAAATGTTGGCGTCTTTAGGACGCCAGTGTGTGTTGTAGACGGGTCCGTGTCGGCCACCAGGAAAACGCCATGTATTCCCCATCACTCTGTATGTTTCAAATCCCTGGGAATGCCACGACTGTGCGTCTGAAATCTTCGTGGCGAGACATGGGAGGGGCATGTGTCTAGATCCATACGTAATTTATCAGAAAACCCCGCAATATAGATAAAAATTCTAAATACTCGTGTAGCTATCTCTTATTATGATGTTGAAGGAGAGAGCTGACAAGTTAACTTTCAGGATCTAGATTTTATACGACAGCCGAAATAAAGTGCAGGATACTACGAGGTATCTTTTCTTTTCTTTTGCTTATGTTAAAACGGCAGCCGTCGAACGTCAGAATTGTTCCACAGACAATTTAATATCATTGACCATCAGATCTGGTCATTGGATCAGATCGCTTTAAGAATGCAAGGCAATACGTAGGGATACAAATTTCATTGCCTGGTGAATAAAAATGAAACATTTACAGACGTTACTCTTCATTATCCATATTTTGACCTTGCCATCTTTTGTTTCATCTTTCCGTGAGTTGGGGGTAAGAATAGATCCTCCGCGCCTCCCTAGTGGGTTGGGGGTAAGAATTGACCCCCCGCGTCTCCCTAGTGGGTTGGGGGTAAGAATTGACCCCCCGCGCCTCCCTAGTGGTTTGGGGGTAAGAATTGACCCCCAGCGCCTCCCTAGTGGGCTGGGGGTAAGAATTGACCCCCCGCGCCTCCCTAGTGGGTTGGGGGTAAGAATTGACCCCCCGCGCCTCCCTAGTGGGCTGGGGGTAAGAATTGACCCCCCGCGC
>JAWQFJ010025277.1:80000-95000 GCA_034096865.1 Theodoxus fluviatilis
GGATCATTGCAAAAATTGGATTTCAATAACATTCTTCGACAGTAAGAGAACAGACATAGCATAATTTTTCCATCTTCTTACTTTTATGACTAGGAGAAGCGAAAAAAAAGGCAAAACAGAAACATCGGCTATACATTTTCCTTTTGCAGACGTCCACCATACCAAGGAAAGGTACTTACCAAAAACACTTCGTGTTTTCGTTACCTGGCAAAGCGGAATCACGCTTCTCACTCCTGCTTTTCATCACGCAATCGCACTTTCTGCAGTGAAGTGCACGCAAAACACTCATGCGCATTTCTATACCAGCCCTGCACCCCCCTCTATCCAGCCCTGCACCCCCATCTATCCAGCCCTGCACCCCCCTCTATCCAGCCCTGCACCCCCATCTATCCAGCCCTGCACCCCCATCTATCCAGCCCTGCACCCCCTTCTATCCAGCCCTGCACCCCCATCTATCCAGCCCTGCACCTCCATCTATCCAGCCCTGCACCCCCATCTATCCAGCCCTGCACCCCCATCTATCCAGCCCTGCACCCCCATCTATCCAGCCCTGCACCCCCATCTATCCAGCCCTGCACCCCCCTCTATCCAGCCCTGCACCCCCATCTATCCAGCCCTGCACCCCCATCTATCCAGCCCTGCACCCCCCTCTATCCAGCCCTGCACCCCTATCTATCCAGCCCTGCACCCCCCTCTATCCAGCCCTGCCCCCCCCCCTCTATCCAGCCCTGCACCCCCATCTATCCAGCCCTGCACCCCCATCTATTCAGCCCTGCACCCCCATCTATCCAGCCCTGCACCCCCCTCTATCCAGCCCTGCACCCCCTCTATCCAGCCCTGCACCCCCATCTATCCAGCCCTGCACCCCCATCTATCCAGCCCTGCACCCCCATCTATCCAGCCCGGCACCCCCCTCTATCCAGCCCTGCACCCCCATCTATCCAGCCCTGCACCCCCATCTATCCAGCCCTGCACCCCCATCTATCCAGCCCTGCACCCCCATCTATCCAGCCCTGCACCCCCATCTATCCAGCCCTGCATCCCCATCTATCCAGCCCTGCACCCCCTCTATCCAGCCCTGCACCCCCATCTATCCAGCCCTGCACCCCCATCTATCCAGCCCTGCACCCCCCTCTATCCAGCCCCGCACCCCCATCTATCCAGCCCTGCACCCCCATCTATCCAGCCCTGCACCCCCATCTATCCAGCCCTGCACCCCCCTCTATCCAGCCCTGCACCCCCATCTAATAAGCCCTGCACCCCCATCTTCATATCTTCCTGTCATGCTCCTCCATTTCTACATTTCCTGCTGATTTATTTTATGAGCAAGACGATTCCAAGGAAACTACTTAGTCGCATTCGTCATGCGCTTATGACGTGTGGGGAGGAGTTAGAGGGGGTAGTACCAATGAACGTGAAGATGATTCTGAAGACGCTGTGGTGCCCCTGCTCCTCCAGACTGAACGTCCTGAGCTTGCTCCAGCGTCCCAGCGTCCTGTGCGGGACCCATAGGTCGCCGTCTGACAGCGCTGGATAAACAGATTGTCACATAGGAGCGACCCCAGCGCTTATAACGCACAGACCTCAGGGTGATAAATGGACTAGTCGCCTCGTATTATCACAACTGAACCTCCCCCTACTTAACCACCCCCCACCCCCCACCTCCCCCTCCACGCCCCTTTCCACCCCCAACCCTCCCTTCCTTCCGCCCCGTGCCTCCAAGCCGTCTTGCCTTGGCGCCTTCGAGAGGAAATGGCCACGTACGCATGCGCACACATGCGCGAAGGGCGAGTGTGGCGATGGGGATAAATCACGGAGCGTGGCCCAGTCGTTGAAAGCCTTTCCCCTGTAATTGCGGCCAGCTATGGATGCGCTCTAAGTGGCAGTCCATTTTGTGGCTGGTTTCTCCTTGGTCACCGACATCGCTTGCCTCTCCCACGTGTCTGCTCGCCAGGCAGGTTAATGGCGTTTCCGAACTCGTGTAATTTTGCTTTCTGCAGAAAGCGCTTTTCGGCACAAATCACTCGTGAAGATGAATTTGGCATTTGAAACTGAAAGGCACCAAGGACAAGTTTCAAGAGCTTCTTTACGTTCCTTTTTTGAAACAGTTGTGGGGAAAGGACATCTCCTGCATGCTACAACAGCAATTTTCCAAAGCCAATGTTTGTAGGTCATAGACTTTTCGTATGGTTCCTACCTCCGCAGGAAAGTGTGGCCTGAACTTGAGTAACTTCGAGCCTTCCGAGGTTAGTGCTGTAACATCATCGCTAGGAGAGCGTATTGGATGAATTGTAACATGGAGGCGTACGCTGCAGCATAAGTGCAAGACTTGAATGCCATAAAAACCTTAGTTACCAATCCTTGTCATGATCACTAATGAACAAACATAATAGTTCACATTTGCTCTCCATCTCATTAGACGTGCAATTGGGAGAAAGAAAAAAAAGAGGTCAACATTTGCCATGTTCAATGTAACTGGTTGCCAACAAGTGTCCAGTGAATCACTGAGCGCGAGTCCTATTCACACGCAATTTTTATGTAAATCCAATGGTGTGCGCATGCGCGTGTGTTTGTATATATATATATATATATATATATATATATATATATATATATATATATATATATATATATATATATGTATGTATGTATGTGCATGTGTGTGTGTGTGTGTGTGTGGATGTGAATCTGTGTGTGTGTGTGTGCGTGTGTGCGTGTGTGTGTGTATGTGTGTGTGTGTGTGTGTGTGTGTGTGTGTAAACACACGCTCGAACATGCGTGTGTGCATGTGTGTATATCGCGCCCGAGTGTGTGCGCGTGTATGCGCATGTGTGAGCGCGTGTATGCGCGCGCGTTTATGCGCGCATGTATGTGTGCATGCGTGCGTGCGTGTGTGTGTGCGTGCGCGCGCGCATGCGTGCCTATTATGCCGGTTACTTCTTTGCTTGTTCAACATTTCTCTAGACGGTTTGGGACGTGCCCTGGGGCATTCAAAATGACAGAGAAAAAAACCCTGAAAAAGTCGACGACTTTCTGCATGATAATTGCCTTTCAAACTCCCAATACCTAAACAGGAAACTACGCTGCAATTTCCTCCCGCCTCGGCGACAGCTGGAGAGGGCAGTGCATTAAGGAACCTGGAAAGAACCAGGCACACTGGAGCGTCTACAGGCAGTACTTTTCTCCCAGTGTGTACACTGCAGATTTGCCACACGATGCATCGACACTCGGTTTACCAGAGTTCGATCGTGGTTGAATTGAGCATTTGCTTTTGTTCAGCTCTAGACTTGAAGCCATGCTTATGTAAAAAGTGTGGCAGACTGTAGCCGAGCTCAGTCGCTCTTAGTCTTTGTTCTGTATGAATGTGTGACAACTCCCATTAGCTAGTTGAAGTAGACGAGTAAATAGCTTCATTTATAATAGAGTGTATGATGTCTCGGTGTACTGAAGGTAACAGCAGAATAGGACCCTTGATACCTCTGAGGATTCTGAAACAAAGGCAAAATCCGCGTAGAAGTTTGTGACTATTTCAGCATCTCACTCGTTAACGATCCGTCACTTCCCATGCAAAAAGTAACATTCAAACAAAAAAGTTCTTATTCTGTATCTCAAGGACAGTGGACTACATGGGTCTGGACATGATGCTAAAACCACTGGAAAAGTCCATAATGAGTCAAGTTCCAATCTCTTCCATCACTTACAGAAAACCCTCCTTGTCATGTTTCTCGCAACGTTTCATATTAATACGTGATTATTCAGTCTGAGAACGTGCTGGAAAAGTACACAACGAATAGACTTCAATTCTTTTCCACCACTTCACAGAGTGTCCTCTTAGTTTCGTTTCTCACAAGTGTCGCGTTACCACGTGGTCACAGTCTGAAAGCATGCTGACATTGTGACAGGGGTGAGCACTCGGCAACTCTCTCTTTGTCATGACTGTCCCCAAAAGACGTAGTCCTTCGCCAGTCGCCATGACGTGTCTACCCACGCCGTCACCTTGGGAACGACCCGGAGGTCTTCACAGACCATGACGGATGGCGCGATGGCTGGAGCCGGACGTTGCCTTATGACAGATGATGCTGTTTTTCTTTCTGGCCAACACGCTTAATCTATTACGTTCAAGTCCCGTTTGCTTCTGTGTGCAAGCACCACTATGAGGCTGGGCTGAACTGTGACCTAGGATTTATGAGCCACTATAAGTGACTCCCGTGCTCCCACGCCTCATGAGATGCACTCACCCCCCATGGCCCTGCTCTGGCAGCCTTTCCCCGTGCCAAGCACCGCCAAGCACGTGCTCTTTGTGCCACTACCTGTGCGTGAGCAGGCTTTCTGCAGTCCTGCAGGTCTCGCCACTAGTCCAGTCAGATTCGGGTGAAAAATGGCCAAACCTTGAACAAATTGCTTTAAATGCAAACTCAACTGTTTTGGGTTGCTTAAGGGTGTGACTTTTACATCCCAAAAGTTTACCAAAGTATGATGGGGCAAACATTTATTTTTGGGCTCTGGAAAATGGCGACCGAACTGAAGTATGACGCAAACACAAATTTACCCTATTTTGCATTTATTACACAAAGTTACTAGATATATGACGTATAGTGCTAATTCAAGCTTCCATTTGACATTTGCTAACTGAATATATGATAAATAAATCTAGATGTATTAAACATATGTCAAAAACGTGCATTTTCATTGATGATTTGATGTCTCTCAGGACATTTGACACGACGACAAAGCATAAAAATAAATGTAAATGAACAAAATACAAACAAACAGCATTCAATTCAATGCTCATATTGGTTTCAGACATGCATGCTTTTGAGAAAAGGTGAGGTGTTTCAATCTCTCTCTAAATCCCCACTTGTCCCCCGTCCTCCACGAACACCCCCCCCCCTTCTTCGCTCTTGTTCACCAAAAAATGAACCCTCATTTTTTTTCTAAACACGGTACATATACACTTTTCTGCAAACTTTTCAACTCAAAGGAAAGCCAATTTCTCACCAGTCTATAACATACCCATTCCCCTTTCATTGCTCTTCATCAATTTCATCGTCCTGCTCATAGTCTAGGTTCACGGGTGCAACGTTGACACAGGTTTCTCCTCGACAATGACCACATGCTGCTGTGCACACAAGGCCATGTTTCCGGCAAGTGCACCTCGTGGTTGAACAGTCAGTCTGACAGTTGCACCTGATGACCGTCAAGAGCTCCTCTGGAGCAGCAGGCAAATCAGTCAGCATAGGGAGTAGCATGCGATTGGCCACTTCCCAACCCCATTGACACGGATCCAGGGACGCATCATTCAGGTTCTTCCATGCCTGAACCTGGAAATAGACGCGGAAGCAATGGTACTTGGCAGCAGATGATGATGGAGGCAGAGAACTTGGTTGGAAAGATTTGGTTGATGTGGCCACCTTCTGTACATATTTGACATATCTCAGATGATTGAGGCTGTCCTTTTCCTCACCTCCATACAGGAGCACAACCGCCTTTTCCCCTGCTTCTTCTATCTCCTGATGAGTACTGGCTGCCATGAAAACATCAGCAATCTTCTGAAACAGTGTTGATTTCCTCAGGAGTTTCACAGGCAGAGATTTGCCAATGTTCATCATCCCGCTGGTAGTGTCGCAACCAGTGATCGCATGTGCAAAAAGTATTCTCCCGCATGTTTCTGTCCCAATTTTGGCCCTCGTTGCCTTGATGTCCCACAGTTTGGCCTTTTTCCCACTCGGCATGAAGTACACACCATGAAGATTGTCTGTAACGTGGTACAGGAGCAAGACAAGAAGATCAGTGTCTTCTCCTATGAGGACAGTGGTTGAACTTGCAGCAACGTCTAGAGTTGTCTTGACAATCAGGCAATCGGCGTCATCTTTTGCATGGTGGATCTGGAACCCCAATTTCATCAAAATTTCGCTCAGAAGATTGATGAACCGCTGCTTGTTGCTTGGATTGGCAAGAAATTTCTCCCGAGTGTCTTGAAGGATCATGTCACCGGTGAAATTTACCTGCACTGAGGTACCATGCCGTCTGACATGGGTGGCAGCTTTGGTTGTTTGTTGCGTGCTGTACCCATCAAACACAATGGTTGCTTTCTTGTACTTTCGTGCAACAAATTCTGCATACATCTCAGCCAGCTGGTTGTAAGTTGATCCCCTCCGCCATGGCAGCTTGTGGAGAAGTGAACCTCCATCAAGGACAAAATTAATGTTTTCATTTGGCAAAGTGGTGTCCTCTTTTGTAAATGACCAGAGATACTCTGCAAGTGTTGACTTTGATGCCAGTCGTGGTAGTCCACTGGCGTCAAACAAGGCACATGGAAGGTTGGTCATCTCATACTTGAACAAAGATGGTATGGTCTCTGGTGTGCTTTGTGCTATCTTCAACAGGCGTTGAAAGAGAAGAAGTGGATCGATAATGATGGGCTCATCATTGACTCTCACTGCCAATTTTGTAGCAAGAGTGACGGCCACATCTTTCTTTCTGATGACAACCTCAAGCACATTTTTTTCTGTCATGCCATCCAACATTTTCTTCCCGATATTCTTGGCATTATCAACATTGGCTGTGGCATCTGCAACCCGCCCACTTGCGATGCTTCTGAGGGAAGGGTCTGAGAGAAATGGACTTCTGTCTGTCAGGTACGAAACAAGTGTCTGTGTGTCCTTGTGGTCGCGGGCTTGTCTGGTTATACCGGTTTCTTTGTGCTGCTCCGAATTTGTGAATGTGATGCCTGAGAGTGTCTGCATTGCAGAGTTGACCTCAGCACAAGCAGGCATGGAAAGAAGCCAGACAAGACATTGTCTCTCTCCGAAACCCGTTCCCCGTGTAAGGCCTCCACTGGTCTTCAGACTTCTCATGAGGACTTGTTCGATGACAAGATCCTGCGACAACCCCGCCCAGTATCTCTCGCTTCTTCGGAACACGTGGTGCCCCTCTTGGTAGTCTTGATACACCTTTGGGTGGGTGTCTTTCAATGCCATCATCTGCTGGAGGTACAGTCTGGCAGATTTGGCGTAGTTGTGATGCCCTGCAGCTGCAAAAAAAGGCAACATCTCAGCTACTGACTGTAGGTGCAAATTGAAGCGCCCAGTTCTTTCGGCCTTGATGGATTTCTTCAAAATGCCTACCATGTCTAGGTACTGAAACCAGAGGCTGCTCGTTCGACTTCTGGACAGACTTTCTTTGTGCTTCTCTAGACGTTTGTTGATCTTAGATATCACATCATGGTTAGCTGCTTCTTCGGCTGAGATGCCACCTGCCGCAAGTCGTTCAAGAAGGCAAACCGCAGCATCAAGGTCTTCGTGGCCAACCTGGCGCAAGGCTTCCATGTTTGAGGTGTCAATCTCCTCTGAGGATGCACAACCTGCTACTGATGTGTCCATCAATGTTGGCGAATCGTCTGATTCGTGACCCAGCAGCGCGTCATCAGCCTGATGATGAAGGAGGATCCAGGGCAGGTCGAAGGCTCCTGATGTCAGAATCGCACTAAGAGCCGCGTCCATGAGAAGATGTGCCCGCACAGCTCGTGAGTACGCCCTTGCCGTTCAAGATATGCACCACAGCATTCTCTGCATATACAAGTTCCAAAGCCTCCTGTAACCCAGTACCCCCCATGAGATGGCCAATACACCCGAGAAAACTCATCTGTGTGTGGAAATTCCCCAACCTGAGGACCAATGACTGCAAGTGACTAGCACTATCAGCTGCACTTGACACAATGACCTGAGCTTTGAGATACAGCGGTTGATCGAAGGTGATCACCGGGGTCACTTTATATCTGAAAGCCTGTTCACTGACAAAACACAATGTGGAATATATACAAGTCATGTCACTGGAGCTCATGTCAATCATCGGCATAAAAAAGACCTCCGACTTTCCAGGGTAGACACCATCAGCATGTGCCTCCTGCATGAAACCATTCCAAACAGGTCGTGGTGATTTCGTGCGACTTAAAAACATTCTTCGGAACACGTGGTGCCCCTCTTGGTAGTCTTGATACACCTTTGGGTGTGTGTCTTTCAATGCCATCATCTGCTGGAGATACAGTCTGGCAGATTTGGCGTAGTTGTGATGCCCTGCAGCTGCAAAAAAGGCAACATCTCAGCTACTGACTGTAGGTGCAAATTGAAGCGCCCAGTCGCCACGTTGGGGCGTTCTGAGCGGGGGTCCAAATCTGATTAAACACCGCCGCGCTCACGGAACGGCTGCGCTGCGGCGGGCAATTAGGCGGTGTCTGGCGAAATGGCCACCAGTTTGGGATTTCGTGCGACTTAAAAACATTGTTTTTATAAAACTTGGCCCCAAGCTACAATGGTAAACTTTATTGGAAAATATAATAGATACCAGTAGAGTTCAAAATTAAAACGTTCCAGCTTTAAAGCAAATTGTTCAAGGTCCGAAACCAATCTGACTGGACTACACCTCGGATTTTGAGCTTGGGCTCTCCGATTTCCCGAGACCCACATGCTGACTCCCCCCCCCCCTTTTTTGGGGGGTCACCCCACCCCCTTTCCCGTTGCGATGTTCTCACCCTCCGCTGTTTTCGCCGCCTGTACCCCGTGCCGCATACCCAACGCACCCGAGTAATGTGAACTCTGATCACATAGATTATTTATACATGATCGCGTGTAGACTTTCACTGCACTGATGAAGGAGCCTACTTGGCTCCGAAAGCTATGGAAATAAAGTTCTGAAGTTGGACGAAAGTTTCTTTGCTTCTTTTTTTCTACGTCAACGAGTCCAACACCGGCTTGCTTTTTCAATGTAGAGTGATGGCAGGATCAAAGGTCCTGGAAAATTGCAACCGGATGTCCTGTTGGCATCTGATAAAAAATGACAACTCTGAGATCTCAGCAGAGGACCGAAACCAACGCAGAAGATTGGCAGAACAAGTTTTAAGGTATTAAAGAACAACGCTTCCACATTTTACCACTGGTAGTAATAAGACCGAAAAGTCTCGGGAAAGTATTCCAATATTCATTTGTCCATAATGGAGTCTGTGTTGTTCGTACATTGGTGTCAGTACTTCAAAATGCCTCTTGTTAAAAGAACTCGATAATTAAGAGAAAAACTTAAAGCTTTTAAGAGTTCTTCTTTGACACGAAACATGTTTGGTGTTCTCCCAACAGTCAATTTGGGAGGTATGTAACAGTTGACAAATCAGTGTTTAATTAATATGTACATTTTGTGTTCGAAAAACACTATATTGTCAGAATGCTTGAAAACTCTGTTGCCGACCAAAGTGAACTTGTTTTTCTTTGCTTTCTCTTAATAAAGAATTCAGCCTGAAAAGTGGAAGAAAGTCAGTCACATTTTGTGTATTCACTTGAAAAACATAGTGACTTGGAGTCAATAACAGAGGTACAATTGCCTTGAGCAAAGGCTGTTGTTATTTGTTGACTCCAGCCAAAAACCAAGGCTACAGCAAAATGTTATGTTGTAGGCCTACTGTTATGTGGGGATTATCTTCAACCGTGATAAGCTCCTAACATAACAACTCGCATTCTCTGGAGACAGAGATCAAATCCCCTGAAGACGGAGTGTGGCTGCCTATCTGGCGGGGTGTTCAAAAACAGTCACACACGCAATCATCTCACCCACTTGGGTGATCCTGTGGAGTGTTTAGCCCAGGTACGCAACAACAACAACAACAGAGGTACAAAACACCTGGTTTAAAGCGAAAGCCTATGTCATGATATGAAATTCGAAATATTTATTGAGAGGCGACTAACTCATGCTTCAAATGCTAGTGGGTTTTTTCACAACAGCAAAGAATCCTGATGTAGCAGTGAAAAGGCAGACAAAGGAGGATTTGCTGTGAGGTACACCCAATTCGAGATGACCCAAATGGTCTAGACATCTCATTGTCTTCTTTTGTCGCTCGACCTCAGAGGTATAAGTGGGATTTTCTCTATAGAATGAGCGGATGCAATGACTCCAAGTTAAGTGCTGTGTCTGAACAATTACTTCGGCCACCTTCATATGTTTGCTGTCGCTTTGCAAGAAAGCAGTCTCAGAAGATTTTATAAGGAGGTCTTCTCTGGGCGCTACTCGATTCATGTGCATCATACTCACTTAAATGAGGAGACAGTTGACTGCATGGTTGCAAAATCACTCACGGCCTGTAGTCGACCAATTTCCCTTCATTTCTCGTGCTCAGTCCTGCAGATGCATGAGACCAAACATCACGCAGCGTTTCTTGCATTAGAAATGACATACGCTTGGCTTCCGCGTCTCGTCTGTTACATTTTGCGATTTTCAAAATGGCGCTGCGCTGTCTCATCGCTTGGATGTCGTCAGCGTGCTGGCATCCAAAAGGTCGGTGTCTGACGCAGTTTGCGTCCCCCTCCCTCCCTCATTCTCTCTTCAACCTGACGTGCATATGCATAACCAGGCAGTGCACGCCGGAACCCGTCCTCAAAGCCAGCCCCGTGACTGGCGTTGATACATGTAGGAAATTATCGCTTCTATTGCACACCTGCGCCAGCTTGCTAACATCGCGACCCGCTATTTCCCTCTTCCAGTAGAGATACGTGAGTCAAAGTCTTGGTATGTACACATTTCCGGATTTGGGGGTTTCATTTGGGGGGGGGGGGGGAGGCTGGGGGGGGGGGGGATGGGTGGTGCTGGGTGTTGCGTAATGTTTATTGCTTCCCTAAAATAAAAGAAATGAATGGGAGATGTGCATACGTGAGCGATGAATAACGTAAATGCCTCGTGAAATATTATCAAGAAGGAATCAGACCTTAAACGAGTTCCTCAAATAGTTATCAAAAGTGTCCACCGGTGGAAGCATAAGAAAATGAAGTAGAAAAGTAGGGATAATTTGCAATTTTGTGGACATTTTGCAGGGGAAGAATTGTAATGAAAAGAAAATAGAAAAATGAGCTATGGCGATGAAATGTTGATATAAAGATGCACGTCAAGAAGACCTCATAGTGAGGAATGAAGAATGAATAGTGATTGTCAAGATTAATGCAGGCGAGGAGACTGAAATAAAACAGGAGGGATATTTAAAGCGGTAGCGTCGAAGGAAACCCTTCATTTACGCACTTTCATAGAACATGAGCCTATACATCTACATGTATATTTAGCTGGCTTTTCAACTGATATAAGCCCATCATCTGTACATAGTTGCAAACGTGCGTTGACGTAAATGCAGTCTGAATTTACGCTTTTTTTCCAAATAATTAAGAATTCTTGTTGAACCTTTTCGTCAATTTTTAAAGGCTGTCTAATCACAACTAAAAACGCAGATATAATACTTAATCGCACGCCCCACCTACGACTTTTAAATCCCCAAACGCATATAAAGATACGAGGCTGTTGTCTTCATTATCAAGACCCAGCTTGTCTTGGGTAACTGGCAGAAACGAACCATTATTCACTATTCGCATGAAGTGGGAACAACTCCTAGCGTAGAAGCGTAATACGAACTTCACGGCGTGGGTTTCTAAAACCCATTAATCACGTTCTAAGTCGTATCACTCCCAGCACCTTGGATCATCCTTCCTTTCAATAGCAGTCTTCGACGTTATCTACAGTCTGAGACAGCTGGCGAGAGGAGAATTGCACAGGCCAAGGAAACAAATGACGTGTTAATGGAGCCGAGAAGCCGAGCCCACGGTGACCCTATGCAACAAACACCTTGGTCTGAGATGCCGCTCTCTCATTCCCAGTCACTGGAAGGTAACTCGATAGCCTGGGCGACAGCCTCTATACTTCCCCACAAAGATGGAAGAAGACAATAAATATTCATTAATCTAGATCTGCGGCAACGACGACAGCTGAACCGCGTAAAGTTTTCAAAGATGGCGGCCCCGTCTCACGCGGTCACCAAACCTCGCGCGCCATTTCCCATTTCCGCCGCGGAGAAATCTTGGAAGCATCGGGGTCGTGGCGTGACGTCAGCTGTCTATCACGTGACTGTCGTCATGGTGGCAGGTGTAGAGATGGCGAAAGAGATCATCGCCGGGCGGAGTCCGAACTAAGTGAACCCTACGGTATACCGTGGATTCTCAAATGTGTTTGTTGTACAAAAACAAAGAAGCGAAAGTAGGCAATCTGGTTTTCATGAAATTTTAAAGACTGTAGTGTTAGGTTGTAAATTAAATGTTGAATGTCATTATCATGCATTTCAATTTCATGGTGAAAAAGAACAGAAAATATTTGACATGATATGTGATGATTAATCGTTTTTTTCTCCCCTTTCCTCTTTGAATCAAAGAAATTGTTCACGTTGTACAGCCAGGTCCTTATAAGAAAAGAGAGAAAACACCCAACTGCATACATCTTTCTGTGACAGCCACCGAATTTTGTAAACGGCTCTAGCTGCTGTAAAAATGTCGTTTTCCAGGATATTTTAATTCCAAAACTAAACTCGTGTCAACTATATCATCCTCACAATACTCTATAAAACTTATTCAAAATAATGGTCTGCACCCCCAAAACATTCATTTCAAAGTTATAAAGCGGCTTGTGCTTCACAAAATCCCCCCGAAACCTCTTTAAAATCTTGTGCTAGGAATTGACACCTGATCTCTCTGCTGTCCGCCATCCTCTGACGTGTTTCCGGCCCATTAACAGGTCCAGGCTGGGTGGAGGCGTGAAGTCTGATGATGGGGGCGACTCCCATGGCCCGGAAGGTAAATTCTAGTACAGTTATGGGCAACGGGGGACGCGTTCCTGCCAAAAAGCGTTTTCATGGCGCCTTCAAGGGCATGACGTCATGGCCATCAAGCATAAGGTCATATGCATAATTAAATTAATTGACCTTCGGACACCTCTCCCGATGGTCCTGACGCACGGAGGGGGAGAAGAGAGGTGGGCTGGGGGCGAAAGGCTGTTATCACCTCGCTGATGGATTAACGAGGGTGGCTCGAGACGCTCGACTGCGCAGGCGCGAACCTCTGTCGAGTGTGAGTTTTGTCACGTGATCAGCACTCCGGGCTAGCGCTGCCATCTGGTTCGGGTCCTGACTAAGCAATAGAGATTTCTGGGCCGAGGACAGACGGAGGAGAATCTCCTATGAGTGGGAAGAACAATTATCATTCATAAGTGCCATGGGGGGTTCAAGCTCTCCGTGATCCTAAGAAATCTACAAAAAATATTCTCTCCCTTTTTTGCGGCCTCATGAGAATTTTGTCAGTTTTGTCATTGTTCTCAAGTGAAACGTCGCAAATCATACTACAAGACCTTAAAACATTTTAGTAGGAATGCGCACTTTACCGTTACTCAAGGTAGAGAATCCGGCATAGCGAAAGCTGTATATTAGTGCATGCAAACTGTGGATGTCGTCGCATATCGGACAAAATTAATCCATCCTTGTATTTGTCAAATGAGTTTTGTATCTTGCACATCTGATGGAACATTTGCTTTAGGAAACGTTTGTGTTACATCAATGAAATAATTGTTTCAACAGAACGATAACGTTATCTACCTTGCGAACCTTAGGATTTACTTTCCCACAGAATAAGATACTGCTTATGAAATTAACATTACTCAAACTTTTCTTCCCCGTAACATTGACACTTAATTCATGTCGGTGACTGCATTAGGTCTCTCAAAAGTAAAAACCCTCGAGTACCAAAGCTGCAAACACCCGCCACGCTGTAAGCAAAAGCACAACCGAGTTTTTCCACCCTCTGCAGCCGCATAAAAGTATGCACAGCCGTTTCACCTACACAAAGCCACAGACCATTCGCTGACGAAACAGCACCAATGTAAGGTCAAACTGGAAATTGCTGACCCCAACATTAAAGGAACACCACTGGAAACAAATGGCTGTGCTGAATGAGACTGAAGACGAGACCAGGCTGTCTCCAGGGAGCCACCAACAGCAGGAACCTGCTGCCAGGCTGCGCGCTCTGGCACGTCCTGGCATGATCCCTGCTGCGAGGACACAGACCAGACCGACTCCCTCAGAGTCGCTGGGTGCTACAGCTGAAGAGTCCTGCTGTGCCAGGAACCATTCTGTCAACAGTCCCTTGCGGCATCAAAGGCCTGCCACATCCCTTGTCCATTCCCAAGGCCCAGCGCTCCACATTCCACATGCACGGGAGATACGGAAGATACGGAGGAGGAGGATGGGTCCTGTTGCTTTATACCGAGAAACAGCTCTCCCTCCATTGTTGAGCTCTCTGAGTTGGGGTCTGGGTTAAGTGTTTAGGGATTTTAGGAACGTTGTTGTTGGTGGTGGTGGTAATGGTGATAGTAGTGGTTTTTATGCTATTTCTACCAATATAACCAATCACATGTGATCCTGTTGAGGCTGTCAGCACGAGACAGAAACATGCAGCGTCTGCCTCTCTGATACAAAAACATATGTTTCATTCGTACAGGTTGAACGCTGTTCGCAGGTGGAGGCAATTCAATTGACTCTATCCATCACCATAGTCACACAGATACGCGAGTTGTTCAGCAACAACCGAGAAAAGGGGCGTTCCCATTGGCTGAGAGGCAAAACGTATCAGTGGAACGTTACAAATATAGAGCACGTTCTAAATCATTAAACATTATACACATGTGCGCGCTAACGCGCGCGCGCGCACACCCATCGACCCACACATCCCCCAGACACACATACACATACACTCACATACACACACATACACACACATACACACATATCTATCTATCTATCTATCTATCTATCTATCTATCTATCTATCTATCTATCTATCTATCTATCTATCTATCTATCTATCTATCTATCTATCTATCTATCTATCTATCTATCTAATCTAATCTAATCTAATCTAATCTAATCTAATCTAATCTAATCTAATCTAATCTAATCTATCTATCTATCTATCTATCTATCTATCTATCTATCTATCTATCTATCTATCTATCTATCTATCTATCTATTTCTATTTCTGTATCTATCAGGAGTCCAAGTTTTCTTTGATACAACTTATCATGTACGAGAAGCAATGCATCTTGGAGAGGAATGTCTGAGTCTGTCTCCACGAAGAACGAGACATAATTTGTAAAAGGGAA
>JAWQFJ010025278.1:2500-15216 GCA_034096865.1 Theodoxus fluviatilis
ACACACACACACACACACACACACACACACACACACACACACATACACATACACACACACTCACACACACACACAGGCAACTCGACCAGGCTTAGACAAGGTTTCGAATCGAAGCCTACTTGTACATGCCCGGGCACAGGAACAGGAAGTACTTGACTTGAGAATATTATAACTTGCATGGGTTAGTGACGTGTTGTTGCTGAGGCGTGTTGCCTAGCACTGGAACATGCTAGGAAAGCAAGCCACATGTACTTGACTAGAGAATATTATAACTTGCATGGATTAGTGACGTGTTGTTGCTGAGGCATGTTGCCTAGCACTGGGACATGCTAGGATAGCAATGCAAATGGTGTTTCCACTTTTTTTTAAATAAAGCTATCGCTGTAATCATACACAGCGTCCAGTCATTCGGTTCTTGTAATAAATACGCTTCCAAAACCTGACACTACGACGTTGAAAAGACCACGTGCCATTTGAGTCCGTTTCCACGTCAATTGTTGGCCGATGTCAGCAAAAATTGCCAGGTATTTTCGTTCGTTCGTTCGATCGATCGATCGTTCATTCATTCACTGACTTATTTGTTTGTTTGTTTGCTTGTTCCTTCCTTCTTCCGTTTATTCATTCATTCATTCATTCATTCATTCATTCATTCATTCATTCATTCATTTATTCATTCATTCATTCATCGCATTTCATTGATATAAGAACATAATCATACCGTAAGATGCTTTATTCAGTGAAATGGTTGGGTGAGTATTGAAGTTCTCAACAGCTACATAGACACATGTAGTTAATGTGCTTCCTCAGCATACTTCTACGGCTGTTGACATCTGCTAACCGTAAAAAAAATTAAGAAGAAAGGAAAAACAGAGGCAGTAGCAGTTGTAGGAATACAAAGAGCAGCTGCAGGAACAGCGAAAGCAGCAGCATTAGCGTGTGTTAGCTACTTCGGAAACGGGGACTTATGCACACACACGCACACATTTTCTACGTCTGGCTACTTTTCAAACATCAAATTTGAATTTCGCAAATGTAGGATCGACCACGACTATCTCCCACAGACATCCACTTCCATTTTTGCGGTCCACCTAAGATGATAAACTCTTGGCTTGAAAAAAATTGAATGTGTTCACCATCGTGCCAGTTGCTGTAGGCAATCGGCTGGTTGTTGTACGGCCAGACCCAGGATCCATTGATGTACTGGCCATCGACGGAGTAGCCATGCTGGTTGTTCGTAGATTCCTTGGCATAGTACACTGCCGTGCCTGAAATCACGATGGAAAAAGAATCAGTGAGTGATGAATAGTGACAGCGGTATTGTCATGGAAAATCTCAACATTCATGGCGTTTAGGATGGCAACACACGTGTCGTCAGTTTTCTAGTGAATGTAAGGGAAATAAGACCAAGGTACGTCGTTTGCTGCAGCTCTCACCCGACTACGTGTACTGTGCAACTAAAGGCCGAGCGATGTAGCGAGTCGTGTTTCGGAAATTGAAAATCCTCTCAAGTACGACCATTCCAAATAGAAATGCACAAACTGCCTGCAAAGTTCAGGCTTTCATTCGAGGCCAGTGTCTGAAAGTCTCGCAAGCCTTTTGCTGTTGTGTCTGTCAATCCATTGGATCAACGTGCTACACACCTAATTTAGTTTGCTTATTTGTGGAGCCCTCTGAGTTCTCAGGCCTGAAAGGTCACGTGGATTTGCCGTCATTTTGATACGTTGGCTAAGCATTCAATCCCTAAACTACAGTTCCGGTGAACCGTTATCTATTGGGCTGTTTACCCGATTTAATCTCGAATCCATGTACCTGTAAACTCCGTCGTCTTTTAAGACACGTGCAGGCTGGATGCAGGCAGCTGCAGAAGCTGGGAGTTTTAAAGCTTCAAACTATGTAGAAATATGAATGCAGAATATCACTGCAGAACAAAGAGTTATATATATGTATGTGTGTGTGTGTATGTGTGTGTATGTGTGTGTATGTGTGTGTGTGTGTGTGTGTGTGTGTGTGTGTTTGCGACTCTTCTGGGAAATCTCAATCTCATATGTTGTGTTAGCATTCAGGCCTGACATTACACTCCACACTGGGAAATCTCCATCTCACATGTTGTGTTAACATTCAGGCCTGACGTTACACTCCACACTGGGAAATCTCCATCTCACATGTTGTGTTAACATTCAGGCCTGACATTACACTCCACACTGGGAAGTCTCAATCTCACATGTTGTGTTAACATTCAGGCCTGACATTACACTCCACACTGGGAAGTCTCCATCTCACATGTTGTGTTAACACTCAGGCCTGACGTTACACTCCACACTGGGAAGTCTCCATCTCACATGTTGTGTTAACACTCAGGCCTAACGTTACACTCCACACTGGGAAGTCTCCATCTCACATGTTGTGTTAACATTCAGGCCTGACATTACACTCCACACTGCAAAATCTCCATCTCACATGTTGTGTTAACATTCAGGCCTGACATTACACTCCACACTGGGAAACATCTCACATGTTGTGTTAACATTCAGGCCTGACATTACACTCCACACTGGGAAGTCTCCATCTCACATGTTGTGTTAACATTCAGGCCTGACATTACACTCCACACTGGGAAGTCTCCATCTCACATGTTGTGTTAACATTCAGGCCTGACATTACACTCCACACTGGGAAATCTCCATCTCACATGTTGTGTTAACATTCAGGCCTGACATTACACTCCACACTGGGAAGTCTCCATCTCACATGTTGTGTTAACATTCAGGCCTGACGTTACACTCCACACTGGGAAGTCTCCATCTCACATGTTGTGTTAACATTCAGGCCTGACATTACACTCCACACTGGGAAGTCTCCATCTCACATGTTGTGTTAACATTCAGGCCTGACATTACACTCCACACTGGGAAGTCTCCATCTCACATGTTGTGTTAACATTCAGGCCTGACATTACACTCCACACTGGGAAATCTCCATCTCACATGTTGTGTTAACATTCAGGCCTGACGTTACACTCCACACTGGGAAATCTCCATCTCACATGTTGTGTTAACATTCAGGCCTGACATTACACTCCACACTGGGAAATCTCCATCTCACATGTTGTGTTAACATTCAGGCCTGACATTACACTCCACACTGGGAAATCTCCATCTCACATGTTGTGTTAACATTCAGGCCTGACATTACACTCCACACTGGGAAGTCTCCATCTCACATGTTGTGTTAACATTCAGGCCTGACATTACACTCCACACTGCAAAATCTCCATCTCACATGTTGTGTTAACATTCAGGCCTGACATTACACTCCACACTGGGAAGTCTCCATCTCACATGTTGTGTTAACATTCAGGCCTGACATTACACTCCACACTGGGAAATCTCCATCTCACATGTTGTGTTAACATTCAGGCCTGACATTACACTCCACACTGGGAAGTCTCCATCTCACATGTTGTGTTAACATTCAGGCCTGACGTTACACTCCACACTGGGAAATCTCCATCTCACATGTTGTGTTAACATTCAGGCCTGACATTACACTCCACACTGGGAAATCTCCATCTCACATGTTGTGTTAACATTCAGGCCTGACATTACACTCCACACTGGGAAATCTCCATCTCACATGTTGTGTTAACATTCAGGCCTGACATTACACTCCACACTGGGAAATCTCCATCTCACATGTTGTGTTAACATTCAGGCCTGACATTACACTCCACACTGGGAAGTCTCCATCTCACATGTTGTGTTAACATTCAGGCCTGACGTTACACTCCACACTGGGAAATCTCCATCTCACATGTTGTGTTAACATTCAGGCCTGACATTACACTCCACACTGGGAAGTCTCCATCTCACATGTTGTGTTAACATTCAGGCCTGACATTACACTCCACACTGGGAAGTCTCCATCTCACATGTTGTGTTAACATTCAGGCCTGACGTTACACTCCACACTGGGAAATCTCCATCTCACATGTTGTGTTAACATTCAGGCCTGACATTACACTCCACACTGGGAAGTCTCCATCTCACATGTTGTGTTAACATTCAGGCCTGACATTACACTCCACACTGGGAAATCTCCATCTCACACGTTGTCTTAACGGGGAGGGGCCATTATTGCGGAGGGCCGCTATTGCGGAGGGCCGCTATTGCGGGATTTTTTTTTTAAACAAAAGTTCGTAGGCCATTTTGATTCTGTTTTCATAAAACGCCTAAAAAACATAATATTTCTGTTACTTTTTTTTCGAAACTTAGAATTCGTTTTTTTTTCTATTGCCGGGGGCCGCTATTGCGGGATTTTTTTGGGTCAAAAGTTCTTCATGCCATTTTGATTCTTTTGTTCTAAAACGCCTAAAAAACCAGAACATATTTGCTATTTTTGGGGGGAAAAACTTGGTTTATCAATAACGGGTGAAGCTTTACATTCTAACTCCATCCCACGTTTGACTCTCAACGGGTGATCCCTACGCCCTAACTTCAGGGCCCGACGCTGATGTTGGACACAAACGTGACAAAAAGTAACGCGTCCGAGTTTAGGTGAAACACCCCGGACAGGCTAAGTCAGTCCGGCGGGGTGGCGGGTGCGGCCTAGGCTGAGCGCTATCGGTAAAACCCTTTTCCCCCAAAATAGTAACAAATAGTTTATGGTTTTTTAGGCGTTTTAGGACAAAAGAATCAAAATGGCCTTAAGAACTTTTGACCAAAAAAATCCCGCAATAGCTCCCCCCGCAAAAGTTTCAAAAAAAAAGTAACAAAAATATTAATGTTTATTAAGCGTTTTAGGACAAAAGAATCAAAATGGCCTAAGCACTTTTGTTTAAAAAAAAATCCCGCAATAGCGACCCTCCGCAATAGCGGCCCTCCGCAATAGAGAGCCGACCCCATCTTAACATTCAAGCCTGACATTACACTCCACACTGGGAAATCTCCATCTCACATGTTGTGTTAACACTCAGGCCTGACGTTACACTCCACACTGCAAAATCTCCATCTCACATGTTGTGTTAACATTCAGGCCTGACATTACACTCCACACTGGGAAGTCTCCATCTCACATGTTGTGTTAACATTCAGGCCTGACATTACACTCCACACTGGGAAATCTCCATCTCACATGTTGTGTTAACATTCAGGCCTGACATTACACTCCACACTGGGAAATCTCCATCTCACATGTTGTGTTAACATTCAGGCCTGACATTACACTCCACACTGGGGAATCTCCATCTCACATGTTGTGTTAACATTCAGGCCTGACGTTACGCTCGACACTGGGAAATCTCCATCTCACATGCTGTGTTAACATTCAGGCCTGACATTACACTCCACACTGGGAAATCTCCATCTCACATGTTGTGTTAACATTCAGGCCTGACATTACACTCCACACTGGGAAATCTCCATCTCACATGTTGAGTTAACATTCAGGCCTGACATTACACTCCACACTGGGAAATCTCCATCTCACATGCTGTGTTAACATTCAGGCCTGACATTACACTCCACACTGGGAAATCTCCATCTCACATGCTGTGTTAACATTCAGGCCTGACATTACACTCCACACTGGGAAATCTCCATCTCACATGTTGTGTTAACATTCAGGCCTGACATTACACTCCACACTGGGAAATCTCCATCTCACATGTTGTGTTAACATTCAGGCCTGACATTACACTCCACACTGGGAAATCTCCATCTCACATGTTGTGTTAACATTCAGGCCTGACATTACACTCCACACTGGGAAATCTCCATCTCACATGTTGTGTTAACATTCAGGCCTGACATTACACTCCACACTGGGAAATCTCCATCTCACATGTTGTGTTAACATTCAGGCCTGACATTACACTCCACACTGGGAAATCTCCATCTCACATGTTGTGTTAACATTCAGGCCTGACATTACACTCCACACTGGGAAATCTCCATCTCACATGTTGTGTTAACATTCAGGCCTGACATTACACTCCACACTGGGAAATCTCCATCTCACATGTTGTGTTAACATTCAGGCCTGACATTACACTCCACACTGGGAAATCTCAATCTCATATGTTGTGTTAACATTCAGGCCTGACATTACACTCCACACTGGGAAATCTCCATCTCACATGTTGTGTTAACATTCAGGCCTGACATTACACTCCACACTGGGAAATCTCCATCTCACATGTTGTGTTAACATTCAGGCCTGACATTACACTCCACACTGGGAAATCTCCATCTCACATGTTGTGTTAACATTCAGGCCTGACATTACACTCCACACTGGGAAATCTCCATCTCACATGTTGTGTTAACACTCAGGCCTGACATTACACTCCACACTGGGAAATCTCCATCTCACATGTTGTGTTAACATTCAGGCCTGACATTACACTCCACACTGGGAACTCTCCATCTCACATGTTGTGTTAACATTCAGGCCTGACGTTACACTCCACTCTGGAAAATCTCCATCTCACATGTTGTGTTAACATTCAGGCCTGACGTTACACTCCACACTGGGAAATCTCCATCTCACATGTTGTGTTAACATTCAGGCCTGACGTTACACTCCACACTGGGAAATCTCCATCTCACATGTTGTGTTAACATTCAGGCCTGACATTACACTCCACACTGGGAAATCTCCATCTCACATGTTGTGTTAACATTCAAGCCTGACATTACACTCCACACTGGGAATCTCCATCTCACATGTTGTGTTAACATTCAGGCCTGACATTACACTCCACACACGATGCCAGGCACATCATATGTGACTGTGCATGTGAAACAAGATAAAAGTCGGCAAAACAGCTTTGTTCAACAGTTCTTAAATAGTAACTTTAATTGTTCATTGTATATTGCCCCATTTACCAGTTAATCCTTTGGTTTCAGGTGCAGTCTTATCTCTTGTCTGTGTGCAGCTGCGTGAGTGAGGTACATCGGGAAATGTCCATGTTTTTTGCATAAACGGCGTGTTAGGGTGTGTAAGCGATGCGTGTGTTTGGCTTTTTGTTTTGTTTCTTTTTTAGCCTTCATCACTTAGTTTTCCTCGTGCTCGTTTTTTAAATGATGTCACTTGGCGCAATAAATTACTGTGTACTGTATAAATTACTGTGTGTGTGTTTGAGCAAATGATGATAAAAGTCATCAGTGCACCGTGTGACGTAATGGGTTACCTGAACATACATAACTTTTTAAAAAAGAAGTCTTCAATAAACATGCTGTTTTGTCCGGAATATGCACGTGTTGCACTCTTCTCTTGCAATATCCTGCTGTACGGGGTTCTCCTAGCTTGCTCCGGGATGTCGAAGTTCACTAACGCTGGTGGTCGTTTTCGATAGACTTTATTCACGCAGTGGTCGATACACAGCATTGACAGTAAACGATATCGTCGTGGCAACTTCACTCTACGCGCAGTGCGGCAGAGGACTCACTCCTTACAAAGGAGAACTCGTTTATCCTCTAGTTAAGCTCTCACCTTAACTCTGTCGTATCTGCCCTCGTGTCTGTCGGGATTATATACCCTCCACACAGGTTCCAGACACTTCCAGAAAAGCGTACGATCTGCTCTGCTGCTGCAAAGCTTCACGAATGACGTCGCGTGACACAGTCAAGACAAATTTAGCCCGACTCAACCACGTGACCAGGCAACCGAATTAGCGGAGAGGCTGATATAAACAAACCGATTGCGCTATGATCTTCTTGTACGATCTAGAACCTTCACAACACACGCATGAATGAATAATACTGTGGATGAAATATTTCATCATTTTTCAAACTGAAGCTTGCTTTCTCATGAAGCGTCATATACTGGTAGGTAACTGCTCTAAACCACGTGCGCACGACTTCAAGAACACACAGACACAGACACCAAATGCCAACTCCTTCTCGTTTCGATTTCGAAGAAAGATGACAAAACCTTACGCGCGTTGGAATGATCCATTCACACTCCCTCGCTACTTCGATGTTTATCTCCGCCTTAACTAGAGAGCACTCTGAGTTGGAATGATCCATTCACACTCCCTCGCTACTTCGATGTTTATCACCGCCTTAACTAGAGAGCACTCTGAGTTGGAATGCTCCATTCACACTCCCTCGCTACTTCGATGTTTATCACCACCTTAACTAGAGAGCACTCTGAGTTGGAATGCTCCATTCACACTCCCTCGCTACTTCGATGTTTATCACCGCCTTAACTAGAGAGCACTCTGAGTTGGAATGCTCCATTCACACTCCCTCGCTACTTCGATGTTTATCACCACCTTAACTAAAGAGCACTCTGAGTTGGAATGCTCCATTCACACTCCCTCGCTACTTCGATGTTTATCACCGCCTTAACTAGAGAGCACTCTGAGTTGGAATGCTCCATTCACACTCCCTCGCTACTTCGATGTTTATCTCCGCCTTAACTAGAGAGCACTCTGAGTTGGAATGCTCCATTCACACTCCCTCGCTACTTCGATGTTTATCACCGCCTTAACTAGAGAGCACTCTGAGTTGGAATGCTCCATTCAGACTCCCTCGCTACTTCGATGTTTATCACCGCCTTAACTAGAGAGCACTCTGAGTTGGAATGCTCCATTCACACTCCCTCGCTACTTCGATGTTTATCTCCGCCTTAACTAGAGAGCACTCTGAGTTGGAATGCTCCATTCACACTCCCTCGCTACTTCGATGTTTATCACCGCCTTAACTAGAGAGCACTCTGAGTTGGAATGATCCATTCACACTCCCTCGCTACTTCGATGTTTATCACCGCCTTAACTAGAGAGCACTCTGAGTTGGAATGCTCCATTCACACTCCCTCGCTACTTCGATGTTTATCACCGCCTTAACTAGAGAGCACTCTGAGAGCGCAAACCTCCAACAAGGAAGCCAACATTTCTCTTCCATGTCCTGTATAATTCAGGCAGCTTGTTTTGCTAGCCAGGCGTGACGCTACGATGTTTACTTCATTTTAGCGCCTCTTAGCGGTCTCTATGTGTGGAACGCATACGACTGGCGGAATGAATGATTTGACGTCACATACTTCGTGATGGGCGATGAAATATGTCTTTATCAATCCAATTCTAAAACAAAATAACACATAACCTCCAAAACCAAATGGATTGTTTCTTGGGTGAAACTCTTTCCTTTTGCCACATTTCATCAGAACCTGTTTTGAATCTTTGGGGGTATAACAAAGTACAGATGACGTAAAGACAATTGTTGCTGACGTTGTAATACATGCCAAAAATACAACCTGGTTAAGTGGATGAATATGGAACAAAACTAGAAAGTTCTTTATGCAACTCGTTCTGTTAGAACAAGTGCATTTTCTGAAAAAATATGATAATGAGCATTATAATTGTTTAAATAAAAACCGAAAAAGATTACAAATACTTTACTCAAAGAGATAGGTAATATTAGATGGTGATTGTTTCAGACAAAGTGATGAAGTATTTTTTTAGTTTTTCTGTTACATTACTCAAATGCAATGTAACAGTAACAATAAGTAAATCATCACACAGATGGAGAGTACCACAGAGCGCTTTTATATCTAAGTGTGTGTATGTATGTGTGAGTGTATGTGTGTGTGCGTGTGTATGTGTGTGTGTGTGTGTTTGTATGTGTGAGTGTATGTGTGTGTGCGTGTGTATGTGTGTGTATTTTTGTACGTATTTGTGAGTGTGTGTGTATGTATGTGTGTGGATGTGTATGTATGTGTATGTGTAGGTGTGTGTATGTGTTTGTGTGTGTGTGTGTGTTTATGTGTGTGTGTATGTGTGTGCATGTGTGTGTATGTGTGTGCGTGCGTGCAGCTATGTGCGCGCGCGCATTTGTGTGTGTGTATGTGTGTGCGTGCGTGTATTTTCATGTTTTGTGTCTCAGAGTGCTCTATCAATTTTATTATTTGAAAAAGAGGTCACCAAACATACGTACACAATTTACAATTGTACTATTAACTGATGATAAAACGAATAGAACGTCTTCTCAACAATTACAATTTGCAACCAAAGCCAAAAACATCCGATGAATGTTTCCAGAAACGCACCTAAGTAATGTGCCGTTTAAACGTTCGACGAATCTAATCCATACCCAAATCACCTACTTTGAACGAATTCAGAATAAAAGCTGCCTCTAATTGAGGAACGTATTTGCCCTCACCCGTTTGGTCTGAATGTGCTCTTCGAGAATCACCGGGGCTTCTCAATAGCACACACAGCACAAGGACATCTTTCGAAACAAACGTCCTTGTAGAAATTGCAAAGTAACTTACCAATGGAACTGTTGAGTTGCTCCTCCACGTGATTCTGCTTCTCCTGGGAGTCGATACGTAGTAGATGGCCGCCTTCCGCGGTGCAGTTGGAGACGGCTTCAGCGTGGTTGGCTGCCACTTGAAACTCCAGTCTGTAGCAGAGGTTCAGGTCTCGACGGTGGATGTAGCCAGACATCACTGGACATCGAGGATCTGCAAAAGCGGAGAAGGCAATGGCTCGTGTGACTAGGAGTAGTGACATCGGGCGCATAGTGATGGTTGGAGGCGTGGTGATGTCCGTCCTGGAATTGTCATCTCTAATGATGTTGCTGCTTCATCTACTACTACTATCGTCAGTAGTGCTACTGCCACCGCCGCCGCCACCATCACCACCACCACCACAACCGCCACCACAACCACCATTACCACCATCATCACTACCACCGCCACCCCCATTACCACCATCACTACCATCACCACCACCGCCACCATCACCACCACCACCAACATACATCACTAACACCATCACCATCACCATCACCATCACCAGCTCCAACACCATCAACCACCACCACAACCACCACCACCACCACCAGATCCTCTACTGCTACTATTACCACAACTATCAATACTACCATTTCCACAGCGGCCACCAGCACCACCAGCACAACCATTACGACTACCTTCACACAATCACCACCACCACCACCACACTTACAACACCACCACCACCACCACCATCACCATCACCATCACCACCACCACCACCACCACCACCACCACCACATCAACAACTACTCCAATACCACCATTATCACCACCAATTCCACATCTACCGTTATCACTATCGGTACAACCATCACTACCAGTACCACCACCATCACCATCAACACCACAGCAACAACAAGAATAACAACAACAACAACTACTACTACTACTACTACTACTACCACTACTACTACTACTGTTACTATTACTACTACTGCTACTACTACTGCTGCTGCTGCAGCTGCTACTACTACTACGACTACTACTACTACTACTACTACTACTGCTGCTGCTGCTGCTGCTGCTACTACTACAACAACAACAACAAGTACTACTACTACTACTACTACTACTACTACGACCACCACCAGCATCACCAGCACCACTACAACCACCACCACCGCTACTACTACTACTACTACCACCACCACCACCACCACTACTATTACTGCTACTACTACTACTACTACTACTACTACTACTACTACTACTACTACTACTACTACTACTGCTGCTGCTGCTGCTGCTGCTGTTTCTCCTATTGCCCCATTTCCTATGACTGCCTGTCACCTGAGGTGCCTAATCTCCACGACAGCTAAATAATATTTTGCATTTCACGTACAGTTCAATATGCTGGTTTAATCATGATGGTTGTCCGTCCATCATCTTTATCGATACTAAAGTTTGATTCCACATTAAAGTTGTCTCATAATTGCGCTATCCCTTTATATCTAATCTATCTAGAAACTGTATTTCTCCTTTAGTGACTTACAAAATCCTATGAATATAGAGAAGCTGTAGAAAATATTGCATATTCTGCTTAAATAATTGTCTGTATCCTACCTACCGATACATTATACATTTGAATCCCGACTGAAAATGTTGCTGGCAAGCGAATAAAAAATCCGACTGAGGTGTTCCTAATACCGACATTACTGCCACATATCTTCTCTTTCTACTTGACTCTCTTTAGGATGTGTTCTCAAATGCTAAATCCTTTCTACCTGATTCATTGACGCCACTCGCAAATTCAAGAATCCCAAAGAAGTTTAACAAATCTTTCTAGCTTCGGTTCTCAACCACCTAAATCAATCAAATGTAATTTTACAAACTGTCTTTATCCTCATCGGAACAAAGAACATGTTTTCATGTAAGAACTTTTTCTGATTAAACGATAGCTCTGAGCAAATAACATGAAGAGTATAGCTTTATTTTTCAACTCACCCATTTCCAGCAGGTAGTAGCGCCAGCCCTGTTCCTCACGGCCCCCCTGGGCAAGGTAGAAGCGTCCTCCCTGCAGCCGGCACTGGCCCCTGGATTCCTGGTAGAACACCGACACACAGCGGGCGTCCTGGGAGCAGCTCAGCAGACACCTGGACAGCGAGGGAACCGGGAACTGGGTAAGGCCCAGGGTCTCAAATATGACGCCATCTAACCAAAGCACGGCTTCTGCAGTGAACTGCCGAAGATTTCCAGTGAGAAGACCACAGGAAATCCCAAAAGCCAGGAGCAGCAGCAAAAGTGGAGGGAGGCAGGACATCTTCACTGCAAATGGCCGCAACCTACTGATGAGAACAGTTTTTCCTTCAGTCATTTTTACGTGTGAACTGGTTACCAAGGACAACACTCAACTCTGTTTTTCCATCCTAAAAGTTTTGTTTTTAAAGCCTACACTTTTAACAAGGAAAATTACCTTT
>JAWQFJ010025281.1:0-17572 GCA_034096865.1 Theodoxus fluviatilis
GCGATTCCGTTACACCACTAATCTGTACTGACTGTCATGGCAGAACTGCTTGTACCACCACAGCTGCTGGGATTTGCTGGGCTTCAGAAGGGATACCTCTGTTTGGTTTTAATGTTCACATCGGTACATCAGGTGACCTCTTCTTGCCCAGACTCATCGGGACCCAATCACATACATACATACATGCATACATACATACATACATACATACATACCTTCATGTATACATACATACATCTCTGTGGTCTATGTAAGGCTAATGAATGAACAAAGCCCATACGACTCACATGCTTGACCTTGACCTTTATATGACCTTGACCTTCACGTGACCTTCAAGGTCAAGGTCAAACAACTAAACCTACCAATGACATCATACACTAAGAAATGCTTTACACATTTTTTCTACCAAAATACATGTGACCTTGACCCAAGGTCAAGGTCATCCAAGGTCATGCAAAACAAAGCTGTTAATTCAAGACATAGGAAGCACAATGGTGCTTATTGGCACTTTCTACCTTGAGATATAGTCACTTTTAGTGGTTCACTACCCCATTTTGGTCACATTTCATAAGGGTCAAAGTGACCTTGACCTTGATGATATGTGAACAAATGTGTCTCATGATGAAAGTATAACATGTGCCCCACATAATTATTAAGTTTGAAACAGTTATCTTCCATAGTTCAGGGTCAAGGTCACTTCAAAATATGTATACAATCCAACTTTGAAGAGCTCCTGTGACCTTGACCTTGAAGCAAGGTCAACCAAACTGGTATCAAAAGATAGGGCTAGCTTTGACCTATATACCACTTGTAGCTAAGGTCGCCATTTTCAATAACGTGGGAGAAAATTGGGAAAATGTGAAAAATGACTGTTTTTGAGACCACATTTATGGCTCCTGTGACCTTGACCTTGAAGCAAGGTCAAGTCACTATGTATATTTTTTGAGGCCTTGTCATCATACACCATCATGCCACATTTGGTGTTGATAGACTTAATAGTCTCCGAGAAAAATCCAACGTTTAAGTTTTTTACGGACGGACGCCCGCCCGCCCGCCCGGACGGACGGACGGACGGACGACACGGCTCAGTACATAGACTCACTTTTGCTTCGCATGTGAGTCAATGAATGAATGAATGTTTTATGGCCTATCACAAAAATCATTGGTGCAGTTTGGAGTAAGACCACGAGAAGTCTTGATTTTCCTCATTTTTCATCTTTTACAAATCACATGCTAGATCTATTCTTACCCCCAACCCACAGGGAATTTATTTCCCTAGTTATTTAACTTTTACTAATTGTTTTTGTTCACTTTTTACTCATCAGCTGCACTGGTCTTGTCATGTGTGATCAGAATGGGAGATGAAAGCATGTCAAAACAGCTAGTTGTTCTTTGATAAATCACAGAACCCATGCACTGAGTTATGTAGCAATGTGATTATCTGCAACTAACGTTTCTCTACAGCTCACAAAGAGATTTTCTACATCTCATCTGGCCTCTGATTACCTGCAACTGCATTGAATTGTTTTTTCCAATGAATGAATGAATGAATGAATAAATGAATGAATAATTGAATGACTGAACTAACTTTCAAGGTCTAAGCTTTTGTGGGCTATGTAAAGCCGTTTACTGCGAAAATCACGACAGCCGGTTGGAGTAAGAGTAAGTCGATTCCCCACACCGAAGTATGCAGGTCTGCTTTGACCTTCTATAGGGAGCAGCTGCTAGGTATAAAAACTTCACGCAACTCGCCTACTAGTAGTTCGAGCAGAGTGTCTCTGGTTCGAGCGAAACTTCCCGCCTTATCGAATGACACGTCCTTGACCGAGCACAGTTGAAAGCGCCCAGGCCAGTGTGTTGCTCTTAGAAAACTGCTGCGATAGCTGCCCCCATTCGTTATCATGGCGTTTTTCTCTCTTTATCTCATTCCTTGGTAGCTGAGATAAACTGCAATGGAAAAACCCCTGCTCTTCTCTTTCTGCTTGGAGTTATCTCTTTGCATATGGTACTCACGCTACAGGCAGCTGATAGGCAAACGTCCGATCAGACGACCTTCGCACGGACAATTGTCCTGGCGTTAGCTACCCTGCATAAAACGACCTACAGTAGCACGTCCTAGCTCTTCAGTGAACACTTGTTGTCTATGCAGGGACCATCAAACACCTATTTCGTTCTGTGCGGTTGTAGTCTTATTCCAGAGAAATCCTCAGTCACTGACAATTAAAATTTTATCATCATACATCCTGCAGTTATACCAAGCAAACTGCCGTTTTAAATACACCCCCCAGGGCCCAACTCTCTCTCTCTCTCTCTCTCTCTCTCTGAAAAAAATACAAGATTGTAACGTATCTGCTTATATGATAAATTTATTCAAACATTCAAATCTTATTGTCAATGATAAATTCATTTTACCACAACCTACCCAATTCTCTGATACTATTGTTGCAGACTGTATATATTTAAACTGAACAATTTTCTTTTGTTCTATCTTTATGGGTATTTTCTCTTTTCATTTTGAATTGCATTTGTAATATTTATAAGGTTTGTGATTACCATGAATTCAAGATATTTCTTTGGTAACTAACTGTTATATTACTTTTTGAGTGGGTGGGTGGCTGGTTTACTTTACCAAGGGCTAAACTCAAGACTGGCAGCTATATATATATATACATTATTCATGAATTTCCCTTAAATAAAATCTATCCAATTTTCTTTATTTTGCTTACCTGCCCACCCATGCTTGTGCATGCACGCACACGCACACACACACACACACACACACACACACACACACACACACACAGGAGGTTCATAAGCATCTGTCTGCTGGCATGCATTACTGTGTACAACCTTTTATGGTCATAACCATTGGAAAGTGGAGTTACACCAGGCAAAGAACACAAGGGTCTTTTCCAGAATGCTCACAACGGCTTCACAATGGTACAAAACATACAGGCTAAGTTATACATATGCCACTTCAGAATTAATTATCTATTGCAGGGCATGTATGGAACTTGGAAGGCACAGATTCTTTAACATCAGTTAAAGGAAAACACATATTTACAACTCTTTATATTGTAACTTACCCACTGCCCATCACAACCTTCTGTTTTTCTTTATTATTTTTTGGTTGTCATTTATGTATTTTTGGAGGTGAAATGCTTCTTACAAAAGCTTTCCATGGTTGTGTTTGCATTCATGCAATTATTTTCCACCAATGCTGTTTCATGTGTTCTATATTTTCTCCAGTTCTCCATGAAATACTCTTCCATGAAACAAACAACTCAATTTCATTTTCCTTTCTCTGATCCTAAACTCTTTTTAATACCTCCTTTTCTTAATGTATTTTCTTGGACAAAACCTATTAAATCAGTGTTAGTCAGTCTGTCTATCGGTTCATTTCATTACAAGCTCTTACTATGCCCTACATCATAAAGACTAGACTCCTAATTGCAATTGGAAAAAGGTTTACCAAAAGAACAAGTACAAAAGAGATGGAATGAGGAACAGACAGAGGGTTGTGGAAACCAGGAAAGAGACTGATCAAGGAGAAGCCCAAAACTGAATCTAGTGAGATGTCACACTGACTCCACATTCACTCAAAGGAATTAGGACCTTCTGAAAATAGCACGAGGAAAGGGGGGGGGGGGGGGGGGGGGGGCACAGATTAGGTAGGAAATTTTGTTTTTAGTTCAAAGAAAGGTGGCCATTTTGAAGACATGTACACTGTGAAAACACTATTTTGTACATGTAAAATTTGATTGAAGTTATGATCAAATCTAGTTACGGATTTACAGTTTAAGTGTGCACTAAGTGTGTGTGTGTGTGTGTGTGTGTGTGTGTGTGTGTGTGTGTGTGTGTGTGTGTGTGTGTGTGTGTGTGCATTCCCAGTGGTGAAAAAAAAAGTGCTAGGTCGGCAGCAAATTTCAGGGTTGGTTGGGTGAACAGAAACAACCTTTTGTAAGGGGCCTTAATGAAGAAAGTGAGCAAGAAAATGTCAGGGGGCACAAAAGTAAACTCCTGAAACCATGGCTTTGGTAGAGGACAGACTGATGGTGGAGTTTTACAGCCTATCACAGCATCAGCCTTTATAGGCTATGTAAGGGCATTGAATGTGAAAATCACAAGAATAGTTCAGAGTAAGCACAAATCAAGTCACGATGTCCCTAGTCATTCCACTCTTGTGAAATGTGTAGGGAGACATGGTGGGTCTATTGTGTAGGGAGACATGGTGGGTCTATTGTGTAGGGAGACATGGTGGGTCTATTGTGTAGGGAGACATGGTGGGTCTATTGTGTAGGGAGACATGGTGGGTCTATTGTGTAGGGAGACATGGTGGGTCTATTGTGTAGGGAGACATGGTGGGTGTATTGTGTAGGGAGACATGGTGGGTCTATTGTGTAGGGAGACATGGTGGGTCTATTGTGTAGGGAGACATGGTGGGTCTATTGTGTAGGGAGACATGGTGGGTCTATTGTGTAGGGAGACATGGTGGGTCTATTGTGTAGGGAGACATGGTGGGTCTATTGTGTAGGGAGACATGGTGGGTCTATTGTGTAGGGAGACATGGTGGGTCTATTGTGTAGGGAGACATGGTGGGTCTATTGTGTAGGGAGACATGGTGGGTCTATTGTGTAGGGAGACATGGTGGGTCTATTGTGTAGGGAGACATGGTGGATCTAATGGTGGGTGTATTGTGTAGGGAGACATGGTGGGTGTATTGTGTAGGGAGACATGGTGGGTCTATTGTGTAGGGAGACATGGTGGGTCTATTGTGTAGGGAGACATGGTGGGTCTATTGTGTAGGGAGACATGGTGGGTCTATTGTGTAGGGAGACATGATGGATCTATTGTGTAGGGAGACATGGTGGGTCTATTGTGTAGGGAGACATGGTGGGTCTATTGTGTAGGGAGACATGGTGGATCTATTGTGTAGGGAGACATGCGGCTTGTTCACGAGTACTCAGCGCTGCATGAGCGCTTCATGTTGGCAATTGAGCGCTCTTTGCCACTCCTGAACGCCTCAGATTTTGTGCAGCGCTTCACTTGTTAAAGGGGAGGTAAATCTTCTGCGCCCCATGTTGTGTTGACAGACGCGAGGAAAGTGTTTTCTTTGCCACAGACATCGTTTATGCACGTTTAAATGTATTCTGCATGAATAAAGTCCACTACTGTGTCATCCTTACTTGCCATTACTCGCGCATACAGGGCGCTTGGGGCAAATAAAGCCCGTTCGTCCCAAAATGATGTTTCTGAGGGTTGTTTTACGCATCGACGGCCAGTGCGGGATCGAAGACGCCATTTTTATTGTGATGCAAAATCATCTGAATCATGTCGGATTGGTGATTCACAGCGCTGCTCAGCGCTGAGTGAATCACGCCCCAAAATTGCCATTCAGGAGTGAATCACATGCAGCGCTGAGCAGCGCTTTGAATCGCTGCGCCTCCTGAACAAGCCTATGGTGGGTCTATTGTGTAGGGAGACATGGTGGGTCTATTGTGTAGGGAGACATGGTGGGTGTATTGTGTAGGGAGACATGGTGGGTCTATTGTGTAGGGAGACATGGTGGGTCTATTGTGTAGGGAGACATGGTGGGTGTATTGTGTAGGGAGACATGGTGGGTGTATTGTGTAGGGAGACATGGTGGGTCTATTGTGTAGGGAGACATGGTGGGTCTATTGTGTAGGGAGACATGGTGGGTCTATTGTGTAGGGAGACATGGTGGGTCTATTGTGTAGGGAGACATGGTGGGTCTATTGTGTAGGGAGACATGGTGGGTCTATTGTGTAGGGAGACATGGTGGGTCTATTGTGTAGGGAGACATGGTGGGTCTATTGTGTAGGGAGACATGGTGGGTCTATTGTGTAGGGAGACATGGTGGGTCTATTGTGTAGGGAGACATGGTGGGTCTATTGTGTAGGGAGACATGGTGGGTGTATTGTGTAGGGAGACATGGTGGGTCTATTGTGTAGGGAGACATGGTGGGTCTATTGTGTAGGGAGACATGGTGGGTCTATTGTGTAGGGAGACATGGTGGGTCTATTGTGTAGGGAGACATGGTGGGTCTACTGTGTGTAGGGAGACATGGTGGGTCTATTGTGTAGGGAGACATGGTGGGTGTATTGTGTAGGGAGACATGGTGGGTCTATTGTGTAGGGAGACATGGTGGGTCTACTGTGTGTAGGGAGACATGGTGGGTCTATTGTGTAGGGAGACATGGTGGGTCTATTGTGTAGGGAGACATGGTGGGTCTATTCTTTTAACCCCAAACCCACAGGGGGATACAACTTTTGAGGAATTGTGAGGTCAGATATTTCTCAGCAATGTAGGGAATACAGCCTTACACCAGCAGAAACAGACAACACAACACATCACACTTCCTTTGGCTCATCACTGAAGAAAAGGATTACATTACACACACACACACACACACACACACACACACACACACACACACACACACACACACAAACACACACACACACACACACACAAACACAGCCATTTCACACAACCGCATACACACACATAGATACCTTTTCTAATGTACACACACACAACACACATAAGTGCATACACACACTTATTTAGACATACACAAAGAGACGAACTCACAGGCACAAACCTAAAGACACTGACTGAAACAAACAGGCTGTCAGATACTTAACCAGCAAGCCACACATTCATGTGCATAATACCACCCACATACACACACACTACTACTACACACACACACACACACACACACACACACAACCACCCCCCCACCCACATACACACCACCTCCCATGTACCACACCCACACTATCACCCACCCACATGCCCACAAAGAATTACCAGCAGTTTGGCCATGACAATGATCTGGTGGATGAAAGGCTGGGTATCGCTGGTGGGGTTGAGCACAGCTTCGATGGCAACCAGACCGTTGATGGCAGGACACACACAAAGACTATCTTGTCCTCCAAGCAGCGGCTCCGTGGTCACCTGACACTCCTGCAGCCTGCAATGGACATTTCTCTCTTTGCATCTCCAGCTTTGATTCGCAGAATGTCAACCAACTTGGGAGACCAAGCAGCAATCCCAGCAATCGGCAGCCCAAGAGCATCATCGCCACAGAGCTACGACAGTCCCACCAGCACTGTCAGAGATCAAGTGCCTTCCTGCCTTCAACTCTCCTGCAGCCTGCAATGGACATTCCGGTCTTAGCATCTCCAGCTTGCATTTGCAGAGCATCAAGCAGCTTGGAGAGCAAGTGGCAATATCAATGTTTTGATAGGAAATTCTTTTTGTGGAATTTCACCCCCAACTGCTGCTGTGCAGCACCCAGTGACTTGTTTTGCTCCTCGGTAGGAGAGGCACTGTGGGTGAAGCCCCTTGTCCTAGGATGCCCCTCTAGGATCTGTGCGGCTGCAAACACTGCACCCATCTGCAGCAAGCAACTGCAGGTCAAACGCTTCGACCGCTCAGCCACCAAGCCGAAAGCTGCAGCCCAAGAGCAATGCCAAAGACTCAAGACACTTTCACTAGCAGCATCAGAGCTCCAGAATCCTTGCTGCCTTCAATTGAATTATTCCAGAGCAGGGTTGCACAGCCATTCGAGATTCCACCAGAAGGAGCACAGACCCAGTCATTTTTTGAAACCAAAAGACTACCCACACACAATTATCGTGTCATTGAGTACATAACATGTAGCTGAAGCATTCTTCTCTTTATAATGTAAATATAATGGTAAGCTGTTGGTCATACATGGTGATTCATTACTCAAATGTGGTGCTCAAACCACCTCACACCTTAGCCCCTCATCACTGGGCCACTTGATCAACCCTTTACTGGCACCTGGCAACAGAGATGGACAGGACATGGTCAAGTAAAAGCAACACATCCCCTCCTTGGAGATCATTCCAACCTGATGCTGGCTCATGGCAGCATGCGAGGCTCTATCACACTAACAGTGCCATCATTGCTCTCAGAAGTACCTGGTTTTACTCCTGGGTAGGGCAAGGCAACATACCAGCATCACATCCTCTCCCCAAAGAGTATTCTGACATGATGCTGGTTCATGGTTGCATACAAGAGTTAATCATGCTACAGTGCATCACTGCTCCTGTGAGTACCTGCTGCTACTCCTGGGTAGGGAAAGGCTATCAGAGTACAGCACCCTGCCTGAGAATGACAATCTTAAGATCCTGGCAGCTTTGAAGACCACTACCACAAGTCATCAGTTACAGTGTTTGAACCTTCTCTGGGAAAAAAGAAAACCCTTTTCATCATCATCATCATCATCATCATCATCATCATCATCATCATCATCATCATCATCATCATCATCTTCAACATCGCTTGTTTAATTCTTAACCCTTTCCATGCCAGCTTCATCATTATATTATGCAACTGCCAGTGCCAGGGAATTTCAGTAAAAATTATGTTAAACAACACTGAGTTCAGGAGAAAAATCATATCTCAATTTCAGTGCAAAACAACCCCATAAAACCCATATTTCTTTGAAAGCACAGACAATCAGGAACACAACAAACACAATGACGTGATTTTTAGAGACTTTATTTCTTAAATCAAGCTTGAATAAAACAAAATTTACCAATGCCTTTTAAAAAATGTATGATGATTTCTTGTACATCTTCATGGTATACTCGACAAGAACTTTTTTCTGATTTGTTTTTCAGATTGTAAAACTATGTCTCAAATGTCTCAGAATCTTTTTTCTTACAAAATATTTATGAAAGTAAATACTGAAAATTATTTGAACATACTATATCAATAGTACAAAGAAAGATATAAACTGTAACACCTACAGTAATTACTGTAGATAAAGCCATGCAAAATTGCAAGAAGGAACTACTGTATTCACACTAGAATAAAAAGGCTTGTAGGATACTTTCTCTTCAGCCTTCAGGTAGTAACAATGCTATCTACATAGTGATGAAAATGAGGAATTTACATGTACGCACTTTTCAAAGTCATGCATGATTGCTATGATCACTATCATGCCAGGAAAATTCAAGAAGAAACAACTGCAGTAATTACTATGATCTGTGAAGGAAAGAATTGTAATATTTTGCCATGCATGCATCTCAATGAAAAGTCAGATCAAGTGAGCAGTCCAGTATTTCAGCTTGAAGCATGAAGCAGGGTAGAATCCAAGTTAATCAGGACAGTCTGGCCACAAGCTGTAGTCAACAGGCTCAAAGTTCGCGGTGCTGACTTTGCATGTCCTGAAAACTGAGGAATTTGAGGTGACTCACGATTTGGGGGAAGGAAATCTCCCTCAAAGCGGGATTGTCTAGGCTGAGGACTGCAGATCACTACCCTCCCACGACGCTGTCCTCGACCACAGCACGTGCATGAAGAGATTGACCACGCCTCCGTGATGGTCGACAAGATGCAGGGGTTGATACCCAACGAGAGGAGGGGTAAGGTGATCCTCGATCACGGGGAGATGATGGTTCATCGTCTGAACTCATTTCAGAGTCAGAAGCAGCAGCAGAAAGGCCAGACGCTGCCACTGCAGGTTGTTCCACAATCTCGGATTCATCACTCGAGTCTCCAAACTCCACGAACACACGTCGAGTGCAAAGTTCGAGATCGTCATTGTCACTGACCTGATGAAAGGAATCTGTTGACTCTAAATCGCTTTCTAAGTCTTCCTCCTCTGCTTCACCAGCCTCTGCTAACCAAGCAGGCGATACTTGACCACGCTTCAAGCCTTTGCTTGTAGACGGTGTGAGCACTGCCATTGTTTACATCTGCGCATGATAACTGCACAGTTTGACGCTCCCCTCAGCCGAAAAACACTCTGCTGCTATGATCAGACTGTAGCATATCTTAGCGTTTGCCTAGGGTAAGCGTTCCTGTTCGTTTCGTCATCAAAAGCTGAACACAGGGGTATCTACAAATATCGGAATCTCAGTGACCGAATAATCGGTCATAAGGGCACTATAGAGGGCGTAATCGCGTGACCGAATATTCGGTCATAAGGGCACGGAACAGGTTAAGGTCCTGTAAGTCTTTCACGTGTTTCATTCACAAGCCCTGTAAGGATTATGCAATTTGTAGGAAAAATCAGTCAAGTAACAGCCACGTGGGGTGGGCAGCTATGGGCGGTACAGGATTGAGCAGGGTGGGCGGTAATGGGCGGTACAGGATCTTAAGAGTTAACGATGGCTCTGACACTGACAGAGTTGCATGCATCAATCACTTGTAGCATTTGCTAAAGAGATGTAGCGGCACGAAACTCCAATGGAAAGAAACAAGAAGGGCAAAGCCCATACGACTCACATGCTTGACCTTGACCTTTATATGACCTTGACCTTCAGGTGACCTTCAAGGTCAAGGTCAAACAACTAAACCTACCAATGACATCATACACAAAGAAATGCTTTACACATTTTTCCTACCAAAATACATGTGACCTTAACCCAAAGTCAAGGTCATCCAAGGTCATGCAACACAAAGCTGTTAATTCAAGACATAGGAAGCACAATGGTGCTTATTGGCACTTTCTACCATGAGATATAGTCACTTTTAGTGGTTCACCACCCCATTTTGGTCACATTCCATAAGGGTCAAAGTGACCTTGACCTTGATGATATGTGAACAAATGTGTCTCATGATGAAAGTATAACATGTGCCCCACATAATTATTAAGTTTGAAACAGTTATCTGCCATAGTTCAGGGTCAAGGTCACTTCAAAATATGTATACAATCCAACTTTGAAGAGCTCCTGTGACCTTGACCTTGAAGCAAGGTCAACCAAACTGGTATCAATAGTTAGGGCTTGCTTTGACCTATATACCACTTGTAGCTGAGGTCGCCATTCTCAATAACGTGGGAGAAAATTGGGAAAATGTGAAAAATGACTGTTTTTGAGACCACATTTATGGCTCCTGTGACCTTGACCTTGAAGCAAGGTCAAGTCACTATGTATATTTTTTGAGGCCTTGTCATCATACACCATCATGCCACATTTGGTGTTGATAGACTTAATAGTCTCCGAGAAAAATCCAACGTTTAAGTTTTTTACGGACGGACGCCCGCCCGCCCGGACGGACGGACGGACGGACGACACGGCTCAGTACATAGACTCACTTTTGCTTCGCATGTGAGTCAAAAATAGACTGTCTTTAGAGGAAAAGCCACTGTCAACAATTGTCTCTGCCCTCAACACTTCCTGACACTCATGGGGGAAGTGCCACACGTGTCATAGCTGCAGGTGCCCGTCTGTTGTCCTGATCTTGAGTCAAACAGCATGTTGTAAAAACATTGTGCCCTGAAGTAATAATTTTACTGTTGATTCAATATGTCATGATCGTAGTAAGTCAATAAGATCTGTACCACCATAACCACATCAACAACCACAGAACCACAAACACAAGTGTCATTAACCCCGCCATCTCCACCACAATCACCTCAACCACCACCACAACCCTCTCTGCCACCACTATCACCGCCACCACCACCATCTCTGCCACCACTACCATCATCGCCTCCACTACCACCACCACCACCTCTGCCACTACCATCACCTCCACTACCACCACCACCATCATCTCTGCTATCACCACCACTACCATTTCTGCTACCACCACCACCATCACCACAACCACCAGCACCACTATTTCTGTCACCACCACCACCACCATCTCTGCTACCACCACCACCACCGTCACCATTCAAGTAACAACACTCACTGTGAGCATGTGGTGAGCGCAGCCAAGATTTTCTCTCGAGTGTGGGGAGGTATGGCATTTGGGGTCAGCTGACTCAAGGTTCCTCTGACATTGAGCTCTGTCTGCTCAAACTCTCTGTAGGACTCTGAAAAAAAGAAGAAGAAAAAAATCCTCATACATACACTGCATAGAAAAACAAAAACTCACCAAAAAAACTCCACCAAAATACACACAAAACTACCTCACGAATTATAAATAAGAAAAGAAAAGAAAAAAGGGAGAGTGCTGCACAACATAGCATCACATTCAGTCCACTTAAATCAATGAGAACAAATTGACATTTTCTTTTTTTAATATAATTTGATTAAGCCTGAGGCCAGTATAGAAACGATAATTTTTTAATAAGAACTTTGCTATGAATTATCTAATGACTCTGGTTGTAAGTTGTACTCTTCATTTAGATAATCAAATTTTAGTGTCCGCACAACCTAAGAAGGTATTAATCAATATACATGAAAAATGTTATTCCATTCAAACTCCCCTACCTCACATCTCCACACCCACACCCACACCACATCCATAAATGAACCCTCTTATGGGTCGGGACAAGGCGTTGACCCCCGACTCTCCTTAGGCAAGGGAACTCAAGACTTGACTTGCTCTTATTCAAACAAGCTCTACTGATCGTCATGATCCATGGCCTTGCATAGCCTACAAAGGCTGATAAACTGTCAAACTTCAGCCAGCCAGCCATAAATGAAATGCAGATTCTGCTTGTGCAGTTTTCCTCTAGCAGATCAACTTTCACTCTTTACTGTAAGATTTCAAGAATTAGAAAAGGAAGCATATGAATTTCCAATAGAACTAGAAGGCTGTGTTTGAAATTCCCATCAAGTCCATAGCAAGTGAAAGTCATGGTAGAAGTACAGAGAGTGGTTTAATACTGAGACTTCTCTCCTGTGTCTGAGTTCAAACTATCTTACACCACCCTCCATATCACAGAGCCATTTGTTGGATGGATGGATGGATGGATGGATGGATGGATGGATGGATGGATGGATGGATGGATGGATGGATGGATGGATGGATGGAGGGATGGAGGGAGGGAGGGAGGGAGGGAGTTTTACGGCGTATCAGCCTTTGTAGGCTATGTAAGGCCATTCGGCATGAAAATCACAAGAATAGTTTAGAGTTATGGCAAATCAAGTCAAGATGTCCCTAGTTATTCGCCTCTTACGAATCTCCTAGGGAGACATGGTGGGTCAATTCTAATGTTCAACCCACAGGGCGCCCAGAAAGAAAAATATAGAAATGTAATCAAAGAAGACAGTAAGGAGATAAACTGTGAAAATGATATCTTGAAGGAATTAAGTAGCTACTACAACAAATGTTAAAGGGGGAGAGTAAAAAGGACTGAAGCCTGAGTTGGCAGAAAAACGTTAACATAGAATTAGAAAGAATGCAGACAGCAGAGACTTATACGGCCACAATGTCTGAGAAGGCCATTTGATCTTTCCTTCAGTGGCAACTGGCGGCATGTGCAGTAACAAACCAGCATTTTCTTCACTCCCTGGGAAGCATCCCAACCCAATGCTGGCTCACAGCCACATTAACCATGTATGTATCCATGTCTATGTGTCACGTACTTGTAGAGCAGAACTGCAGCTCTGCTGCTACAGATCTAAGCATTTATCTGGGAAAGATAGCAATCTTCAACATCCTCTTGAAGGCCAAGACTGATGGAATGTGGATTGCTGTGGAAGGGTGTTCCAAAATCTTGGAACTGTGAACACAAAGGGCCCATCCTCACTTCTGGTTCTAAACTCCTAGAGTGATGCTCCTGCAGAAGCTACTTATCAGATGACCAGGACCCTGCTCAAGAATATGGCATCCCTATCAGTTTCATGAATCTATCACACTACAGCCTGCCTTTACTGCCTTTACAGGTTAGGCCACGAAACAAACAAGAAAGCTGTTGTTACAGTAACATGGAGAAAAAAAATTGGGTCAATAGGTTGGTCAACTACTAGGTTGAGAATGCACACATTAGTGCATCATGTGTATGTGTGTGCTTTCGGTGTGTGCTTTCGGAAATGTCACATTATGTAGATTAGTCTGAACATAACATTTCTTTCTTACAGAAGTTTTTAACCCTCTGGACACCATTAATTTTTCACGGTTTTTACTCCCTGCAGCCAGTTATTTTCTGGGCGTGCCCAAAAACCGAGACCCCTCTTCTGTTTAAAAATATACAATTATTTTATTCTTTGCTATAGAGGCAAAATTTTTGGAGGAAAGATGGAAAATTGAATGCTCTCTCTGATAGATCCACTGAAATTTATGTCCATGCAATACAATATGATAAGAAAAAAAAACTGAGACAACACAAATAAAAAACGTGTCGAGTGCCACTGACTTACTCTAGAATAAATTCCCGCTCGCTTCCTTTCTTCGCCCTCACTTGACCAGAGTAGCGATTCATTTCGTCGACCATCAAGTCAACGACTTTATTAGTTGAAATAGAGATGAAAAGCATCCGATTTAGATACCTCATCGGGCACATGCTGAGGAGAGTCCATGCGTGAATTTAGAGCGAATTTAGAAGTTACCGATCAAAGTAGACACGCTGCTATGCGATTTCAATTGCACACGCTGGCCCAGAAATGGCTGAGCTCGATTCTGATGAAGAGCGAATCTTTGAAATATTGTTCGATTCTGACTTGGAAGAAGAATTCCATGGCTTCACAGAGAAAGATTTGGTCGAGTTTGCCACAGCAGCCATGAGTGGTCATACGCAGACGGAATCTTGGACTGGGCTGGTTCAACTTCGATTTCGTCAACAGTCACTCTGTTACTGTCAGTCTGTGGCAAACTCGACCAAATCTTCCTCTGTGAAGCCATGGAATTCTTCTTCCGAGTCAGAATCGAACAATATTTCAAAGATTTGCTCTTCATGAGGATCGAGCTCAGCCATTTCTGGGCCAGCGTGCGCAGTCAAAATCGCGCAGCAGCGTGTCTACCTTGATCGGTAACTTCTAAATTCGCTCTAAATTCGCGCACTTGCAGTGAAAAATATGGCGACTGTTATTAAGAAAACGAGGCTCTTCTGCGCAATCTCCATGCGTAGAGAGCTCTCACAATCCCAAGATTCATAGCAAACGGCGCCAGATTCAAATATGCCTATCTGTCTGTCGACTGTATCCGCCGACGGCTGTGAGGGGAGGTAACTACGTCGGCGGTTATGACCGCCGACGGCGCGCAGAGGGTTAAAAATATAAATAAGGAAGAAGGGACAGCATGCAATTTATCATTTACCTTGGATTTCTTTTTTTAATTTTTTACCCCAATGATTAAAAAAAGTAGGGTTGGCAGGAAAAAACGTGATCAGTTGGATTACCATAACCCCAATTTTTTTCTGGCCTAACCCACTTTACTGCTGCCTCCCTCTATCATGGCCTACTGTATTCTCTCTAACTGTCGTGCACTGCTATTGAAATTTCTTAGGGTGCGCTACAATTAGAGACCAAAAATAGCCACTCACTACAACTAGATAGCAAGGCAATTCTGTTGCATAAGCTTTCTCCAATCAGCAGCCAGTCGTTTTAAAGTAGCCAATCATATAAACGTGTGTGAGAATCATGCACGAGGTACTTGACAGATAATAACAGTTAATTAGCTGTGTCTCAGACGACGTCAGCCTACTGACAGTGACAGCCTCAGCAAGGACTCAACTGACTATGACAGCCCTGGGTCATTATCGTCAATCACAAAGGTGCATCTATTTCTATTCATTTTTGGGTTTTCTGAACTTTATGAATTGATCGCCAAAGGGCAAGGTGCGCATTTATTGGAAAGTGTGCATTTCTTGTAAAGTGCGTGACAATCAGAGAGGATATGGTGTGTCTCTCACCTGCAACATCAGCACGGGCCACCTGCAGAAGTCCGCGGATGGTGCTGGAGGCAAGAATGGTCTGGGTGGCCTGGGATGCTGCCTCCATGATCTGCAGCTCGGTGGGCACCGTCTTGCCTTCTCCCACATGCTGCAGGCACTTGAGCACACACAGGAGCAGCCAGTGCACCAAACTCAGCAGAGACTTGCTCAACTCCAGCCAGTCCTGACCATTGCTGTAGCTGTGTCCACAAAGAAAGCAAGACTTTGGAAGTGCTGAGGCAAAATGGAGGGTGGGGGTGAGATGGTGTGAATGAGAGAGAGAGAGAGAGAGAGAGAGAGAGAGAGAGAGAGAGAGAGAGAGAGAGAGAGAGAGAGAAGACAGACGCAGACATATACTGACAGACAAGACACCCTGTCAGAGACATACACACAGAGGGATGGAGAGAGGGTGAGAGGGCAAGAGAGACAGAAGCAAAGAAAACAGAATGAGAAGGTGGAGACAGAGGGACAGAGGCCCAGAGTAATTTGGGAGACAGAACGCCTGCAAATGACAGGGTGAGAGTTTAGGACATGTACACACACACACACACACACACACACACACACACACACACACACACACACACACACACACAGGCAGTACAGGAGAGGATTAGACAAGACAGTACATGGGAAAGCTGTACAAGACAGGGCAGTTCAAGGCAAGACAGGTCTCAATGGAGAAGAAGCAGAGCAGAACTGGACAAAGCAAGGCAGGACAGGACAGGACAGGGCAAGGCAGGACAGGACAGGGCAAGGCAGCCAGGACAGGACAGGGCAAGGCAGCCAGGACAGGACAGGGCAAGGCAGCCAGGACAGGACAGGGCAAGGCAGCCAGGACAGGACAGGGCAAGGCAGGACAGGACAGGGCAAGGCAAGACAGGTCTCAATGGAACAGATCAGAACAAACAGGGCAGGGCAGGGCAAGATAGGGCAGGGCAGGGCATGGCTGGGCAGGGGAAGATAGGGCAGGGCAGGGCAAGATAGGGCAGGGCAGGGCATGGCTGGGCAGGGGAAGATAGGGCAGGGCAGGGCAAGATAGGACAGGGCAGGGCAAAATACAAACAAGAAGGGCAAAGCCCATACGACTCACATGCTTGACCTTGACCTTTATATGACCTTGAACTTCAGGTGACCTTCAAGGTCAAGGTCAAACAACTAAACCTACCAATGACATCATACACAAAGAAATGCTTTACACATTTTTCCTACCAAAATACATGTGACCTTGACCCAAGGTCAAGGTCATCCAAGGTCATGCAACACAAAGCTGTTAATTCAAGACATAGGAAGCACAATGGTGCTTATTGGCACTTTCTACCATGAGATATAGTCACTTTTAGTGGTTCACTACCCCATTTTGGTCACATTTCATAAGGGTCAGTGACCTTGACCTTGATGATATGTGAACAAATGTGTCTCATGATGAAAGTATAACATGTGCCCCACATAATTATTAAGTTTGAAACAGTTATCTGCCATAGTTCAGGGTCAAGGTCACTTCAAAATATGTATACAATCCAACTTTGAAGAGCTCCTGTGACCTTGACCTTGAAGCAAGGTCAACTAAACTGGTATCAAAAGATAGGGCTTGCTTTGACCTATATACCACTTGTAGCTAAGGTCGCCATTCTCAATAACGTGGGAGAAAATTGGGAAAATGTGAAAAATGACTGTTTTTGAGACCACATTTATGGCTCCTGTGACCTTGACCTTGAAGCAAGGTCAAGTCACTATGTATGTTTTTTGAGGCCTTGTCATCATACACCATCATGCCACATTTGGTGTTGATAGACTTAATAGTCTCCGAGAAAAATCCAACGTTTAAGTTTTTTACGGACGCACGGACGCCCGGACGGACGGACGGACGGACGCCCGGACGGACGGACGACACGGCTCAGTACATAGACTCACTTTTGCTTCGCATGTGAGTCAAAAATAGCAGGGTGGAACTGG
>JAWQFJ010025283.1:0-7500 GCA_034096865.1 Theodoxus fluviatilis
TAGATGTATATGGCAGTTTTAGGAGACCAAAAAAGAGAAGTTTTCTTTTGAATTCTGGTAACCCTACCCTACCCATATCCAAACTCCTCCATCAGGCATGGTTGTGGGATGCAAGACATGTCTTTACGGGGGGGAAAAGATCCTATGATGGTTCTTTGCTATCTTGTAGTGGACACTGGCAGTTATTTATGACTTGCCACTGCTAAATCATTCTTAACTCCAGTTGTGTGTGTGCGTGTGTGTGTGTGTGTGTGTGTGTGTGTGTGTGTGTGTGTGTGTGTGTGTGTGTGTGTGTGTGTGTGTGTGTGTGTGTGTGTGTGTGTTTAGATGCAAGTGTTTAAAAAAATATAATCTGCAGCCTTTCTTGATTGGTTTAAATGAGTATGAACATTGCAGGATAAACATCATAGACGTAAATTCCATTTGAAGACAGGTGCTGTGTTACTATTAGTGGCAGCTAGAGAAAATGGGTGCTGAGGTTTTCCTGCATGGATGATATACAGCAGAGGTAAAGCAGGAAAATATTTATTTTCATGCATATAAACATGTTTTCCCAAAAATTAATGTGGTATCCCCGACATGTTTTCAAGTTAGTACCTGTAATAGACCCAGGCTGACCCCTGTTGTGTATTTCTGTAGGTAGCACCACATTGAGCCAGGACTTGATTCTGCTGGTAGGTCATGTTTATGACTGGGAGCCAGTGTATGATTCCTCCTCCGTGTGTGCATAAGTGTCACCGCGCACAAAGCCTATAATCTTTGCCGCGCATGAGAAACAAGGCTATAAAGTCGGTGAAAAAGTTTTTGAACTAATGCTGAGAAATGCCATCAGTGCACTATGTTACGTAAACATGTTCCTGAGCTTTACATTACTCTAAGTCTAATAAGGGATACACTTTTCTATGAAATTGCAGTTTTCTCTGGAATATGCATGGTTAAAAAAATCTTATTGTGGTTGAAATATCTCATTTTTTCATGTTGTCCACGTTAGTCTTGTTTCCTCATGCAGAGTCATGTACCTGAAGAATGCACAGCCACTTACCTATAGAGCACAGAGCCAATCTGTATAAATGTTTACCTTTTATTAAATAAATCTCTGACTACATCTTATGGCATGGAAAAAGGATGCTTTCAAATAATACAAGTACAAGAAGGTGAGGGAATTGTTTTATTAATGGGGAGGATTATACAGACTGGCTGTACGTTCTAGAGATGTATGTACATGAGAAAGAGAAAATATGGAATAGATTAACCCTAGGCAGAAGAGAGATAAGGTGTGTGTGTGTGTGTGTGTGAGAGAGAGAGAGAGAGAGAGAGAGAGAGAGAGAGAGAGAGAGAGAGAGAGAGAGAGAGAGAGAGAGAGAGAGAGAGAGAGGAAGTGGGGATGGAGGTTTCTGTGTGTGAGGAAAATCAATTGGAAGCAAAATTAATTCTTGTGGGAGGTAACTAATACAGTCTCTTGAGTAAAACTTTCAAATCAAGGCACATAATATGCCAAGGCTGGATAATAGGAATCTTTTGATTGGCTAATTAGTCACACTACCTGTCTAACATAGGGCCTGAGTTCTGACAACTGGAATCAGTTTGTGCTCTGTCACTTTAGCAAAACACACCAAAGGACTTTTACTCAAAATCTTCTTGTTAGAATTATCATATCATGCCATTGTATTTACATGAGAATCTTGACTAAGTTACCAAAAATCAATTGCTCTCTGCCCAGATTGAATAATCATTTATTCTTTCTTGTTGTGGTGTGGTGCGGTGTGGTGTGTTGTGTTGTGGTGTGGTGTGGTGTGGTGTGGTATTGTGTTGTGTGATGTTGTGTTGTGTGGTGTTGTGTGGTTTCACTGGACTGCTCAGTACTGTGCTGTGTTCTGTCATGTCATTTCATGTCATATCATGTTGTGTTGGAAGAAGTAAAATCATTTTGATTTATCATGCGTCTGCAAATTCTAGTGGGTGATAGTGAAAATAGAAAGAAGAAGAAGAAATCATTTGTGCCAATAACAACTTGATCACACTAATAAAGCTTGCAACAACATTCACACACATCAGAAAAGTAATCTTAATGACAAAATCATAACAACATAACGGTACCCAACTAACACTTCCTTTATCTCATTCAATCATAACAAAGATCTTAATTTTTAGCCTTTGTCTTACAATTCCTTGCTATAAAAAAGCCATCATTCATTAGAATTCAGGGAGGGAGGGATGGAGGGAGGGAGGAGGAGGAGGAGAGGAGCAGAGGGAGGGAGGAACAGACACATAGACAGACACGTGGATGGACAGATAAACAGACAGAAACAGACAGATAGATGGAGAGAAATCATAGCAGATAATTCAGTGAATTAAAGTCTCTCAGGTTTGTATTATTGTCATTTTCACTTAAAGCTGTATCTTTCCTCTGTTGAAGGCATGTGTCTCCTGAAGATCATGTTGGACAAAAGGGACGAAGGTGACACCTCTCGAAAGATCTTGGGTGCGGCCATCTTCTCCGTGGTATTCATTGTGCTGGGGGCCTTCATTTTTGGCCTGACCCTAGCCCAGGCCATCATCAAAGACACATCTGGCGGTGCCAAAACTGAGAAGTCGAGATACTCCTGCTGACTCTCAAAATGACTGTAATATATGCAAAACTGTTGTTATGATTTTATGATAGACTGTGATTACAAGTTCATGTCTGATGCACAAACACATGTTATGGGGCATATGGCTGCCAAAGAGATATTGGAAAAATTAGGAGTGTTTTTATAGTTCAACTGTGAACTACTTGGAATTTTTATTTTCTAAGTCTCTTGAATCTTGAAACAGAATCAGGCAAGCCATCGAGCCCCATGAAGAACTACTGACCACTGTGAAAAGACGCAAGCTAAAGTGGTATCGGCACGTCTCACGATCATCAGGGCTTGCCAAGACTGTGTTACAAGGCACAGTAAAAGGAGGGAGGAGGAGAGGCAGACAAAGGAAAAGATGGGAGGACAACGTCTCAGAGTGGACAGGGATGAGGCTCAGCGAAGCCTTGAGACAGTCCGAGAGGCGAGAGCAATGGAGAGAACTGGCAGCCAGATCATCTGTGGTGCCTCAACGGTCGTCCAGACTATGGGACAAGTGAAGTGAAGTGAAGAAGTCTCTTGGCTTAGTTATGTGTTACCTTGACCTTACACTTTGGAGGAGGCGTGAACAAAAATTCATGCCATGATTGGTCCAGCCTCCTCACAGAAGTCTTGACTTCCCACCTTAAATGGGCTCTCAGCCTTGTAGTGCAAGCTAACAGTTAGAACTTTGAACAATTTCTGAAATAGTATGCAACTGGTCTTGAGAAAGCTGTTGAACATTAGTACAGGTATTTATCATTTGAAACATTACGCTTTGAAAGTTATCAATATGTATATATCATTCTAAAGGATCAGCCACATGTAAGGGTGGGCTTGTACATGTATGTGTGCATAGCTCTTAAAGGTTCCCATGTTTAAGGCGATAGTTCATATGAGACTGTGAAAAAATAGAGTATTACAATTATCTAAACATCAAAAGCTTTTGCAATCATATGGTGCAGGAACATTTAGGTGCCCATCAGGTTAAACGGAGATTTACTTGCAAATATATCAATGCTCAAACATTACCAGATGCAAAATTATGCTGATTGATGCTGGAGTGGATACTGTTAGATGTCTCAAACACTAAGTGCAATATATATTCATCAAGAGGTCATTAAGATGTAGGGTGAAATGGCTGCTTATACAGGATGTACATCACTGCCTGTGAGTTGCAAACTTGCAAAATTACGTCAACAATGTGTTATTTCTTTAACTGCACCCAAAAATGATTTTTTTTAATGTGTTATCTTGGTTCAATTTTATGAAGAGATTATTTTTACATTTATGAATGTGGCTGTGACAATACATGTGAGAAATGTATACTTATGTGTTGTCAAGGTTTGAAGCACTTTGCTCTGCTGTGTCATTGCAAGGTGTCCTTTCTTTTAATGATTTCACCCCAGACTGTCATACTGTTCCTGTTGTACTTACAAATCTCCACAACTTGTCAATTTACAGACTTTTAACACATTTATTTATTTTTCATATTGACAGACAGAAATAGTGTGATACACCTTGACAAACAAACCTGGCTTGTTGAAATAGTATTTTATCCATGAACACACTTGAGTGAACTATTCTCAAAGATAGGAGTGAGACTGTTGTTGTTTTTGTTTACATTACTTGAAGAAATTCCATGTGAAATTGGGACTAATTGCTATGTGAACTGATATGTCTCACTTGATAATTGACTAGAAGCAGTTGTATTTGGTAGCTCAAAATAACACAGTTGCCTTTTTATTGAATAATGATTAATATTATCACCAACACACAAGGGCATTTTCCTGAGGACTTTCAGCCCTGTGTTGGCAGGACTGCACATTGCATATACAGTCCAGTAATGCCATACTTTGTCTCTGCCATATTCCCATACTGCCCCTTGCTGCCTCCATACTGCCCCTTGCTGCCTCCATACTGCCCCTTGCTGCCTCCATACTGCCCCTTGCTGCCTCGATACTGCCCCTTGCTGCCTACATACTGCCCCTTGCTGCCTCCATACTGCCCCTTGCTGCCTCCATACTGCCTCTTGCTGCCTCCATACTGCCCCTTGCTGCCTCCATACTGCCCCTTGCTGCCTCCATACTGCCCCTTGCTACCTCCATACTGCCCCTTGCTGCCTCCATACTGCCCCTTGCTGCCTCCATACTGTCCCTTGCTGCCTCCATACTGCCCCTTGCTGCCTCCATACTGTCCCTTGCTGCCTCCATACTGCCCCTTGCTGCCTCCATACTGCCCCTTGCTGCCTCCATACTGCCCCTTGCTGCCTCCATACTGCCCCATGTTGCCTACATACTGCCCCTTGCTGCCTCCATACTGCCCCTTGCTGCCTCCATACTGCCCCTTGCTGCCTCCATACTGCCCCTTGCTGCCTCCATACTGCCCCTTGCTGCCTCCATACTGCCCCTTGCTGCCTCCATACTGCCCCTTGCTGCCTCCATACTGCCCCTTGCTGCCTCCATACTGCCCCTTGCTGCCTCCATACTGCCCCTTGCTGCCTCCATACTGCCCCTTGCTGCCTCCATACTGCCCCTTGCTGCCTCCATACTGCCCCTTGCTGCCTCCATACTGCCCCTTGCTGCCTCCATACAGCCCCTTGCTGCCTCCATACTGCCCCTTGCTGCCTCCATACTGCCCCATGCTGCCTACATACTGCCCCTTGCTGCCTCCATACTGCCCCTTGCTGCCTCCATACTGCCCCTTGCTGCCTCCATACTGCCCCTTGCTGCCTCCATACTGCCCCTTGCTGCCTCCATACAGCCCCTTGCTGCCTCCATACTGCCCCTTGCTGCCTCCATACTGCCCCATGCTGCTTACATACTGCCCCTTGCTGCCTCCATACTGCCCCTTGCTGCCTCCATACTGCCCCTTGCTGCCTCCATACTGCCCCTTGCTGCCTCCATACTGCCCCTTGCTGCCTCCATACTGCCCCTTGCTGCCTCCATACTGCCCCTTGCTGCCTCCATACTGCCCCTTGCTGCCTCCATACTGCCCCTTGCTGCCTCCATACTGCCCCTTGCTGCCTACATACTGCCCCTTGCTGCCTCCATACTGTCCCTTGCTGCCTCCATACTGCCCCTTGCTGCCTCCATACTGCCCCTTGCTGCCTCCATACTGCCCCTTGCTGCCTCCATACTGCCCCTTGCTGCCTACATACTGCCCCTTGCTGCCTCCATACTGCCCCTTGCTGCCTCCATACTGCCCCTTGCTGCCTCCATACTGCCCCTTGCTGCCTCCATACTGCCCCTTGCTGCCTCCATACTGCCCCTTGCTGCCTCCATACTGCCCCATGCTGCCTACATACTGCCCCTTGCTGCCTACATACTGCCCCTTGCTGCCTCCATACTGCCCCTTGCTGCCTCCATACTGCCCCTTGCTGCCTCCATACTGCCCCTTGCTGCCTCCATACTGCCCCTTGCTGCCTCCATACTGCCCCTTGCTGCCTCCATACTGCCCCATGCTGCCTACATACTGCTCCTTGCTGCCTCCATACTGCCCCTTGCTGCCTCCATACTGCCCCTTGCTGCCTCCATACTGCCCCTTGCTGCCTCCATACTGCCCCTTGCTGCCTCCATACTGCCCCTTGCTGCCTCCATACTGCCCCATGCTGCCTACATACTGCCCCTTGCTGCCTCCATACTGCCCCTTGCTGCCTCCATACTGCCCCGTGCTGCCTCCATACTGCCCCTTGCTGCCTCCATACTGCCCCATGCTGCCTACATACTGCCCCATGCTGCCTCCATACTGCCCCTTGCTGCCTCCATACTGCCCCTTGCTGCCTCCATACTGCCCCTTGCTGCCGGGCCAAGCACAGATGTGGAATAACTGTGCAGCTCTTGCTCCAACTCATTGTTCCTAATGTAGTGAGCATGCGGGGAACAGCAGGCAAGTCTGGCTCAAGGTCATCATTTGATGGCTGACTTTCCAGCACTTATGCTGAGGAGGAGGAGAGGGGTAACACAGGACGTAGCAACTGGGACGTAGCTGATAGCTAGGTCAGTACTTGCATGGCAGCAGGAGATGGGTGATGTGGGACATTGTATCGAAGGATTGATGAACAGCATTGGTTCACACCAAGAGCAATTTCTGGTTGCCCAGGCAAGAAGCAGTGACTGCCCAGCCATGCCAATGTCTCTCCAACCATCCTTCTGTCCATTAACACTTTTGTCAAAGATGAAACTTTGTCATTGTTCTGAGAAACTCTGGAAACTTAGAACCCGATAAAACACAGTGCACAGAGCACTGTTCCTTGTTAGTTAGTTGTTGTAGCAAAGTCATTTCTTTAAATAGAAATGGGTTTGAAAACATTTTGAGAGAAAGCAATAGAATGCACATATTTTTGCTACAAAGTCTTCATCAGATGTAACAGATAAAAAAGACATGCTCATCTCCAGTAGGCCAGATACAAATGCTCAATGATCTTGTGTTAGATTAGGAGTATTATTTAGAGTCTGAAACTTTCCATGGTGTAGCACATGTTAACTTCTAAATGAATATGCCCATTTTGGATGATGTTGACCATTCCACTGGCTGGTGGACAGCCAGGAGGGAAATATACGAGTAGGCATCACAGTGTTACGTGTCTCACAACTATGGATAGTGGCATGGTTGTGGTCAGGTGTTGGGCAGACATGCAGGCCTAAGGATTCTTCATCTTGTATACAGAGGGGGGTTAAATTACCAACCCTCTTTTACATATCCTTTTGTGATAACAGTAGAATACAGAAAGGAATTGACATTTTCATACTGCTGCAAGATTCACAGATTAATCAAATGACTCCCGTAATTAGGCTCATCTGCCTTTTCAAAAGTGAGATTTCAGTGTTAGAAACAATTTCGGAAGATTCCAGGTTTCGGAATACACCACCGCCTGGGTTTGTTTGAGTGGCTGTACGTCCTCTCG
>JAWQFJ010025283.1:12500-31429 GCA_034096865.1 Theodoxus fluviatilis
TGTATGAGTAAGTTTCGTGTTTGAAAGCAACATGTAAGAGTATGCTTTATGATTTTTTTGGGTGTGGTGGTAAATCATTTACAAGAAAACGTCCGCGAACCGATCGTCAACATCAAGCATTTTCTCAAAGTTTCGTAGCCACCACTGCAACAGATCGACGGGGGAATACCCTAGGCTGCCAACCAAAGCCACAAACTACTGCTTCATCTTTGTGGCAAATTGCATGAATCTAGAATAAGGGTTGCTAGGGAAAAAGGGGGAATAATGTATGTCGGGCCTAAACTTAAAACGCGTTTTTCTCAAAAAACGTATTTTTAGGGTGTCGATCTTCAAAGTCATGTGAAATCGTGAAGGGTAGTCATATGTTCATGATTATTGCACCATTGAGAAGCTTGTTGTGTGCTCTTTTTGATAACATACAAATATCAAAATGTTCAAAATGCAACGAGTGACTCATTTTGTGATGGAGGGTCACATATGGTACTGACTATGCACTATTCCCAAGGTGTAGGCCACTTCTCATTGATTTTGTTGATTTAATTCAACAGGTAATTGCTTCTCATTTCAGCGCAGTTTGTTAAATCTTACGCTTCGGTTCTTTATTAGCATACACACAAAACAGCCTTTGATGCGTTCTCGTCCCACGTGTGTGAGAACTGCGTCGCAAATGTTGCTTCATGTCGACACACCGCTCAGTGCCCAAGTAGGCCTACTTGCAAAAATACGAATGAAATGGTGCTGCAAGAATCTACCCGGGGGTTTGGGGATACAGAGTCATCCATGCACACGTTACCCCTGTGGGTTAGGGGTCAGAATAGACCCACCGCGTCTCCCTACGCGATTCGTAAGAGGTGAATAAATAGGGACATCGTGACTTGACTTGCGCATGTATTCTAGTGATTCTCGTGCTTAATGGCCTTACATAGCCTACAGAGGCTGATAGGTCGTAAAACTCCGTCCGTCCGTCCGTCCGTCCGTCCGTCCGTCCGTCCGTTCGTCCGTCCGTCCATGCGCGAGTTGTCTCTCGTCAAGAAAACGCTTTTGTCACTCTATGGCGCCCACATTGCGCAGGGAATCCGACACAGCCAGACACGAGACCGTTGGCACGTGGTCAAACAATGAGGTGAAGGGCCGGTGTCAGACTGTAATTCTTGAACAACAAGAGGAGGGTGACCAATGAAGTCTGGCGGTACTTTGTAGTCTAGGTCTGACTAGGCCCGAAGAAGGAGCTTGGTTCCGAAAGCTTGCCTTGACTATGAAGTACCGCCAGACTTATTTGGTCACACTCCTCTTTTTGTTCATTGACACGTGGGACACGGTGAAGTGCAAGTCTTGCTCCCTTCAAGTGCTAGGTGCGACCCTCTTCACCTGAACTGGATACCTCACTGGGAGCTACGTCTGACTGACCATGCGTTATCAGTCCCTAAATCACGTCAACTTCTCGAGAGCTTAACACGTCCTCTGATCGTTTTTGAGAGAGGCCAGCCCATGCCAGAGAGACCCATTGGATGGCAGAGTAGATTTATTAAGATAACGTCTGCAAAATGTCACGATAAAACTTTTTTCCGTATAGGTATTCAAAAAACCCAGACTAGTTCACAGGTGAAAGTGCATGTATATTAAGTTAAACGACAAGATACCGTACTTTTTCAAATCGAAAGCATGCTCTATTAAGATGGTTCACACGGCATATCGCAGGATTTTCCACACGGGCACTGCTGAATTCAGTCAAGGACAACAAACTTTTTTTACTTAGAAGTGGGAGAAATCATATCGTGCTCTGATACTGACGTACGGTAGATCTATGACCATTTGTGACTCTCCATCACTAAATGAGTCGGTTGCGCAGTCGAGTCATTTTGAGCAAACCGCCCACAAAGGAAGTGGGGGTTGTAGTGGTCGACTTCGAGATTTTTTTTTGTCTGTGTCTGTCTGCGTCTGTCTGTGTGTCTTTCTTTATGTCTTTCTGTGTGTGTGTGTGTGTGTGTGTGTGTGTGTGTGTGTGTGTGTGTGTGTGTGTGTGTCTGTTACTGTGTCACTGTGTCTCTGCCTGCCTGCCTGCCTGCCTGCCTGCCTGCCTGCCTGCCTGCCTGCCTGCCTGCCTGCCTGCCTATTTGCAAGCATTCGCGATCGCGGGTAAAGTGTTTGTGTGCGCGTGCGTTTGTGTATGTATGTTTGAATGCGTGCGTGCGTGTGTGTGTATGCGTGCGTATGTGTTTGTATGTGTGTGTGTGTGTGTGTGTGTGCTGTGTTTGTGTGAGATTATACGTGTGTGTGTACGCGCGCGCGTGTATGTGTGCGCGTTTATTTTTCTCCCTTATGGTTCACCCACCACCCCGTTTCTGTAGCACACGCACTGACGTTGTGCACGCACATCCTAACACACACGCATGCTTACCAAATCGAATAAAAACCGCTGGCGCTGAACCTCCAGGTTTTGGCATTTAAGAAAAGATTGGGTTCGAACCCGCAACCTCTCGAGAAAAGAGGTGGAAAACACACATAAAAACACAACAAAACCACAACCTCTCGAAAAAAGAGAAGAAAAAAAAAGTTTCAGCGCAGAATCAAACCTGGTCATGCATGACCAAGAGTCGAACGCTCTACCAGCTGAGCCATTAGAGAATTGCAATGACGGAGTGTTTGTAAAGCATGTAAATCCATTTCTAAGCTATCGGCCCAGGAACAATCAACCATATATTTTAAACATGATGGATAGGTTCAGGAAGCTCCTATTATGACATGCTTTGCTTTCCTTTGGCATGTCATAAACGCTGAATTAACACTCCGGCACCGGATCGGCAGCAAAAATACGCTTGACATCCACACGCAACGATTACACCGAGACCGCGCAATCGAGCGATTTTAACTTACGTGAAGCGAGGTCAGAATTTAGAGTTACAGCCCTTTTCAGAGCCATGGCAACAACGCTTCCACGTGTAGTCTATGCGTGAGACCTGCCTGTCGGATTTTAAAATATAGGAGCTTTCCCGACCTACTGATGCATTCAACATACAGCTTTGAGAAATTAATGCTGTTCATGGCTTACATTTTCTTTGGATGGGGTTTCTAGTATCCCGAAATACAGCGTTTTCTGTGCAAACATGCACGCAACGAAGCGGTGGTGCAGATTCTTTGCCGCGTACGTATATCTGCGTTGACCTGCATTCGATGTGTAAAAAGTTGAAACTTTCCCGACCTACTGATGCATTCAGCATACAGCCTTGATAAATTAATGCTGTTCATGGCTTAGTTCGGTCCCGGAAAATCCTGTTTCTTCGCAGAAAACGCCGTTGTCGTGCTCGGAGAAAAAAAAATGGCCGCCGTAATATTATTTACACGCGTTTAGGCTCTATCGGACCTCGGAGGTGCGATAACTTTATACGCGAAAATTCGTATAGGATAGGCCGTAACTCTAAATTCTGACCTCGCTTCACGTAAGTGAAAATCGCTCGATTGCGCGGTCTCGGTGTAATCGTTGCGTGTGGATGTCAAGCGTATTTTTGCTGCCGATCCGGTGCCGGATCGAGAGCAAAATCTGCTTGCAAACGGGTATGTATATAGGCGCCTTAAAATCCCCCTTCCTTCCCGGTCTTAAAAAAGTTTGGAAACCCCCCCCCCCAAAAAAAAAATGAACTGATCCGCCCCTGAGGATAAACGCGATTAGTCCACTAAACGGACCGACGTGCATACAGGCCCTGGACGCCTAAGCAAGCCGAAGAATTCTATTCTATTCTATTCTATTCACCCTCCTTCAAAAATCTCCTCGCAAATGACGTCACATTATTCGACGTCAAATGATAACGTCACAGATTTTGCAAAATGGAGTCTGTTGAATCGTTTTCATTGAAACACCAAAATGTAAAAAAGTCACTTTCTTTTCAAACCTCGATTCTGAAAATTTGATAATATTGAATGGGACCTAACTTCCAGTCAGTGTGCAAAATCTCAAGGAAATCCGTCCAGTAGTTTTTGAGATATAGGCCGTGGAGACGGGACAGACACACACACACACACACACACACACACACACACACACACACACACACACACACACACACACACACACACACACACACACACACACACACACACACACACACACACACACACACACACACAGAGACAGATAAAGTCTGTAGGACCTGCAGTAAACCTGGAGGGATAATAGAAAATCCACATGGAGTTGCTCCAAATACAATAATCCTGAAGGCAGAAAGCTCGAGACCTCGACTTTTAATGGGTTAAAGTCGTTTCCTGCTACAAGTGTGAAATTCTGAACTAGATAAAAAGCACACACTTGCTTATCGATGAGGCCTCCTAACGACAGTAGAAATAAGTGACGACAGCTGTGGGTTTGCTGCTTGCCTGTGTGTATTTTTAGGTCCCTCAACTCACAATGGCCGTGTCAAACTTAGTGTCGCTCCTTGCATGGCTGGGTTTGAATGAATAACATGTAGTGCACTGCAGTCTCTGCCGCCTACCTGCTCGGCTAAAAGAGAGAATTTGCTTTGGATTGATGGATGCATGGATGGATAGACTTGTTGCATGGCTGGCTGGATGGCTGAAGGATGACTGGAATGGATGGATGATGGAACGATGAATGGAATGAATGGTGGATGGATGGTTGGCTGGCTGGATTGATGGATATACATGGATGAATGGATGGAAGAAAGGAAGTATGGATAAATAGATCTATGGATGCATGAATGGAAGAATGAAGGACCTTTTTTAACCTGTCAGGTTTTGAAGGCTATGTTAGTATACAAACCACTGCATACTGAAATTGCTGACGTGTGTTGGAATTCAGCTTTCGAAATGCGAGATATCCTACAGTTCTCATCCCCCTTCTTGTGAAAAGAGAAGATAATTGATCTTGACCACGCATTCGAAAAATTTATGTCAAAAAGCACATTGAAAAGCTTGGTTAGAAAGGGGATCATTTCGTCACAGGCTATCTTGAGGCAACCTTCAGGCACCCAGTCAATACCTGATGCCTCATCGATTTTCACCCTGCAAATAGCGCAACTTACTTTCTCTCTACTATTAGTACTTATCACTCACATCGAACGTTTCGTGACAACATTTTCCAGTTCTGATCCAATGCATTCAGTGCTGCCAGAAACACTGAACATGGCCCTTAAAATGATATCTCCACTCCTCCATACAGAAATGTGGTTGCAGAGGTAAGCGTCGTGTGGAGCTCCTGACAACCACCCAGAATGCTTTGCCACGCTCTTTAAGAGCGCGTTTTTCGGACTTCCTCAAATCCACCCTGTTTTAAAATAATGAATTAGAATGAGGCCTCTGAGCCAACGTTGAGACTGTAGGTAGCGTTCTTTCCTTCCTTCTGTTTTGTCATGCCTGCGTAAATACAGCCTGTTCTTAACGAGACGAACATGGAACTTATCCAGGAAACCATGGTTCCGTTTATCTCTGCTTGAATAATGGAACGATGACTGGAATGGATGTATGATGGAAGGATGGATGGATGGTGAAAGGATGGATGGAATGGATGTATGATGGAAGGATGGATGGATGGTGAAAGGATGGATGGAATGGATGGATGATGGAAGGATGGATGGATGGTGAAAGGATGGATGGAATGGATGGATGATGGAAGGATGGATGAAATGGATGGATGGTGGAAGGATAGATGAAATGGATGGATGGTGGAAGGATAGATGGATGGTGAAAGGATGGATGGATGGTGAAAGGATGGATGGAATGGATGGATGATGGAAGGATGGATGAAATGGATGGATGGTGGAAGGATGGATGGATGGTGAAAGGATGGATGGAATGGATGGACGATGGAAGGATGGATGGATGGTGAAAGGATGGATGGAATGGATAGATGATGGAAGGATGGATGAAATGGATGGATGGTGGAAGGATGGATGGAATAGTAGATTATGGGTGGTTGGATGGGTGGGTAATGTATGGTTGGAAGGAAGGATGAATAGAAGGAAAGAATGAGTAATGAATGGATAAATGGATCAATGGATATATATATGTGGATGAATGGATGGAAGAAAGGAAGGATGGATAGATAGATGAATTGATGAATAGAAGAATGGATGACCGTTTATGACCTGTCAGGTTTTAAAGTCGACCACATATTTAAATTGCATTCCTTGGTACTGAAGTATAGATATGGGGATAGACGTGACAAACTATCTTTTGCTTTTGTTGATTCCAGTAAGGTTTTTGATTCTGTCAACCATAATAAACTGTGGAATGTTCTTAGAGACGCTGATCTTTCAACGAAATTCCTGTTCATGTTAAAGATCATCTACACTAATGCTCTAGCATGTGTTCGTTGGGGTCATAAGCTGTCTGATTTCTTTGCTCAGTTGGTGTAAAACAAGCGGCTATCGAGAACCTTTAAGTTTTCCCCTTATACATCAATTCAGCTGCAGATTAAGTGCAAAGGAAAGACAAACACGGGGTTGAAATGGTACCGGGCATGATGGAAGTGTTCACTTTGCTCTTTGCAGGCGACGTTGTAGTAATATCCACTACAGCTGTTGGCCATCAGAATCAACTTGATAACCTAATTTTTGTATCGGTTTCTTTAGATCTTAAGATAAACGCCGACAAAACTAATGTCATGGTGTTCAGAAGAAGTCGTCATCAAGCTTTGATTAAAGGATGGTTTCTGAAAGGGACTGAGTTAGGTAGTCAACCAATACAAACACTTCAGATAGGTGTTCACAACGGAATTATCTATCGCGGCTACCTGAGATGGTCTAGCAGTGAGAGAAAACCAAAAAGGCGTACATATATTAAGAGTACTGTGGAGTCTACATAACTTGTCCACGAAAACATTCACAAGCAAGTTTGATGCTCAAGTCCAAACAGCTCTCCTTTAATGGGGTTTGGAAATACGGGATCCCCAGCAGCACCAAGAGGTGAATAGTACTCACACGTGTGTCAGGAGGAAGTTCTTTGGACTAATCTCAAGGACCCCAAACCACATGGTGTACGGAGACCTTGGTCGGTTCATGATTTGAGTAAATAGTAGCATCAGGGTGGTAAGATACTGATAAACTTTGCAGTGCGGCCGGACACACACTCCCAAAGCCAGCACTGAGGATGCTTCTGATTCCCACATTAAAGGAAATCGAAATTGGACAGAGATGGAGAAAAACTGCTTGTGTCATTTTGGTTTTGGGTATTGATGACTGAATGGGGTAGTTAGGGACAAGAAACGCTTCTTGTCACAACTGAATGAAAGATTACATGACTGGAATGCAATAATTCAAGAATGTAAGACTAAGGAGCGACAGGTACGGTGTGTATAGTCCTCATACATCTAGGAACACGTTGTTGAGAGGATTATTATAATAAGCACACTCTACGTAAACAACTCAGAGATGTATTCATTAGATTTTGGTTTGGAATTAATAATTTGCGTTTTAACGAACGGCATGGTAAAGCTTATGACTTAAAATGTCCATTTTGCGAGGTAGAAGGAGAGCATGTTTTGTTATCGCGGTCGAGGTCAGATGAGAAATATGTGTTTGCATGCACCTAAAACGGGGTACCGATGATAAAATGACAAAGTCGGTAGCCATGTACACGGTGCTTTAGGATATAGGGAACAAAAACTATGTGAAAAGGAAAACTTTTTGAACAGACCAGTTGCAAAGGAGAGGAAATTAATATTATTTTATTTGTTATGGTAATATTTACATGAATTGGGTGCTTTTTTTAAAGGAAGTTATTTTGGGGGAATTTCACTCCCGATCGCCACTCTGCGGTGCCCAGTGACCGGGATTACTCCGCGGTAGCAGAGGCAGTGTGGGTTAAGCACCTCGGTAGGAGAGGCAGTGTGGGTGAAGCACCTCGGTAGGAGAGGCAGTGTGGGTGAAGCACGTCGGTAGGAGAGGCAGTGTGGGTGAAGCACCTCGGTAGCAGAGGCAGTGTGGGTGAAGCACGTCGGTAGGAGAGGCAGTGTGGATAAAGCACCTCGGTAGGAGAGGCAGTGTGGGTGAAGCACCTCGGTAGCAGAGGCAATGTGGGTGAAGTACCTCGGTAGCAGAGGCAATGTGGGTAAAGCAGCTAGCTCAAGAACGCAGTTCTAGGATGTGTTGTTTCGAACACCGCACCCGTCAGCCGCAAAACAACTGCAAGTCAGACGCTCTAACCACAAGGCCACATAGCTCTACAATGTGCATTGATTTATGTTCACTATGGACATGTTAGCAGACTGTGGATATTTCACATCGACTTGTGTATACATGCATGCAAGGGCCGACAGCTTCAACAAACTCAGTTCTCTTTCTTACCTGAAAGCCGCACAGCAGCGAAACTCCAAAGCAATCCTTCCTGTACACGTAAAGTCAATGGCTGTGAAACCTGCTACCACAATTCCACGTGACCTAGATTTTTGCATCAATGCCCATTAAATGCAGACAAGCCAAAATTGAATTTTCCGTACCTCTTGCAGGATTCATTGTGTTCTTCATCGATCTGTGTGCACGTGATGTCGGCTTAGAGTCCCATGAATAGTATATGCCATCCACTGTATCGTCGACGCTCTTTTACAGTAGTTTTTATTAAACACACATGAAGATTTATTCAACGCACATTTCAAAGTGGGAGAAAGAAATCCCTTCCAAAGAAATGGGAGCGGCGATATGCAGATCACATTTTACATCCTTCACACTCAGGGCCCACGTCGACTCTCAGCCAGACGAGGAGCGCGTTAATGTCTGTTTTAATTGGGCAAAGTTCCCGATGTGAAGAAAGCCGTCGTGGACTCGAGTGATCTTGTGCTCGGGGACAGTTGCATTCGAATACGCCATATGTGACTGGAGTGATATATATGCACATGACACTGCCGCATCACAGAGTTACATGATAAACCAGGTAGCATCACGTAGCCACATGGGCGAAAGTCGGATTTAACTTTGCTGCTTCAACTACATGTTGATTTGAGAAAGGTACCAATTTTAATGATTTTTAATGTATTCTACATATATATATATCTATGCGAAATAATAACCTTTCTTTTGTTACAGTTGCTTAGCATATGTGTCTAAAGTTGAGAGTTTTGCCTGCAAATCGAAGAAACATAGGCGGACGCCGCTTTTTCATTTCTAACTACACTAGATGGTTTACCCGTCTCCACCTGTTCCCGTCTCCACCTGTTCCCGTCTCCACCAGTTCCCGTCTTTGGGTGGTCGGTTTTTTTTCCCACTCAGGACGCTCCGTGGGTCTCCCGGGCCGCCCCTTGCGCCCCCTGACCCTCTACTGAGGGTCTGGCCCTCGCGTCACTGCTTTCCGCGGCCACGCTTCTCGCTGCTCCATTCCGGCTCGGCATGTGGTTTGTGTGTAGTGCATGTTTGGAACAGTTAGTCCTTGTTTTGATGTTCTTTTGTTGGTTGTGCTTGCTTATGTGCTGGGTTGTTATTTTGTTATTGTTATGGATTCCCAATCGCTTTGTGATTTCTTTACGCTGGTAGTTCTATCTGTGGTTTGTTATTCTTTTTAGTTTCTTTGTCTCGTGCTCCTGTGTGGGCGGGTTCCTTCGCGTCCCCCTAGCGTAACGTAGACCGTCCTGTGATGTTTTCGGGGCGACCCAGCTTGCCGTGTATTGCTCTTTCCCATTCTCTCTAGCGTATACGAGCAAGGTCGCCTTGTTTTGCTTGCCAATCATGTGTGTCGATATAGTCTTGTTGCTCCGTTTTATGCTCTAGTCGTCCTTTCCTAGTAGCCCGCGCCCCTACATACCGGAGTCTCTGCCTTATTCTCTCCACCTCTTTCCACTCCTCCCGACCAGACATCCCAACTACACTACCGTTCCTACCACCTGGGCTTATCCACCTTTTTTTTTTTTTTTTTCCCCTCCCGTCCCCCCCCTCCACTCCCTCTCCCTGTCCCCCCCTCCCCCCCCCCCCCCCCTTCCCCCTTCCTCCCCCCCCCCCCCTCCTCCTTTTTTTGTTTTTTTTTTTTTTCTTTTTTTTATTTTATTTTTTTTTTATTTGTATTTTTATTTTTTTTTTTATTTTTTTTTTTTTTTTTTTTTTTTTTTTTTTTTTTTTTTTTTTTTTTGTTTTTTTTTGTTTTTTTTTTTTTTTTCTTTTTTTTTTTTTTTTGTTTGTTTTGTCTTTCTTTTTTTGTTTTTTTTTTTGGCTTTTTTTTTATTTTTTTTTTTTTTTTTTTTTCCTTCTTTTTTTTTTTTGTTTTTTTGTCTTTTTTTTTTTTTTTTTTTATTTTTTTTTTTTTTTCTTATTTTTTTTATTTTTTTTTTTTATTTTTTTCTTTCTTTTTTTTTTTTTTTTTGTTTTTTTTTTTTTTATTTTTTTTTTATGTTTCCTTTTTCCTTGTCCATTTTTTACTGTTATTTTTTTTTTATTTTTTATTTTTTTTTTTTATATTTTTTTTTATTTTTTTTTTTTTCGTTTTTTTGTTTTTTTTTTTCTTTTTTTTTTATTTTTTTTTTTTTTTTCTTTTTTTGTTTTTTTTGTCCTTTTTCTTTTTTCTTTGTTTTTTCTTTTTTTCTTTTTTTATTTTTTGTTGTGTTTTTTTTTTTTTTGTTTTTTTTTTTGTATTTTTTTTTTTTTTATTGTTTTTTTTTTTTCTTGTTTTTTTTTTTTTTATTTCGGTCTTCCCCTCCTCTCCGCTCCCTCCCGCCCCGGTCTTGTGATGCCCCTCGTCCCAGTCCCCTCACAACCATCTCCACCCCTCCCTCCTGCCAACTCGCCCCTGGCTGCTCGCGCGTGCTGGGACCTCGTTATTTTTTTTTTTGTTTTTTTTCGTGTTTGATGTCCTGTTCTTTGTCGCGTTTTTACTTTTTTTTTTGTTGCCTTTTGTTTTTATTTTTTTTTTTTTTTTTCTGGCGTTTACCTTGGTTTTGGCCAGCTTTTTCTTTTTTCTTTTTTTCCCCTCTGTTCCCGTCCCCGCGTCGGGGTGTGGGACGTGAGGTTGGGGTTGGCCATGGGTGCTGTGCGATAGTGCTTGGGAGACTAATGGGGATGGGGGAGGGGATGTGTTGGATTATTTGTACTTGGGGTTGCGGTTGTTCCGACGGCCCTTTAGAAATTGTAAAAAGGGTTTTGCTGGGGTGTGGTGGGATGTTCCTAATGAGCTGTTGTTCCTCCCCTTGGTCTCTCGCCGCCCGGCGCACCAGATGCAGTCCTAAGGCAATGTGGGATGGGGTCATGGACTACGTTCGGGTGGGGTTGTTGACTTAGCGTATCTGGGTTCTCCTCCGCTACCGTCTCCACCTTTTCCCGTCCCCACCTTTTCCCGTCTCCACCTTTTCCCGTCTCCACCTGTTCCCGTCTCCACCTGTTCCCGTCTCCACCTTTTCCCGTCCCCACCTGTTCCCGTCTCCACCTTTTCCCTCACATTCACCAAACATCAACGCGTGATGAGATGAGCGAGCTCGGACCCGTAAAAGCTCGTGCAGCACGAAGCACACGTTGGAGCCGAGTTGCCTCCCTTTGCCCTCAACAGTCCCATGACTGAAAAGTTCCAGAGGGAATATCTCCGGAACGGTCGGAGGTACGCCTTTCAAAACGCGACGACTACCCCCATCCAGTCACGGGGGAGCGACGTGCCAAATTTCGCGGAGATCAGTGCATGGGCGGCCGAACGCATAGCGGGAGCACGTGGGCGTGGTGTGCGGTGGGGAAACGGAGCCGGCATGCCCCGGTGCACTCAAGGACGGAAGAGAAGAAGACGAAGATAAAACACAAACGAGAAAGAGCATTTTTTCCCCCCCCGGTGAGCAAAGAGGGTTAGTAAATTATTTATACTTTATTAATAAAAATAAATATCGTCGGGCGGCACTAAAAAATGGGGCCCATGAAACACCGCGAAGAAAAGTAAAACTACTCCTGTATAAAACACTAAGAGTAAAATCATGGGCAAAAGAATTAGGAGTTAAACTTAGAACAACAAACGGGGGGGGGGGGTGGTAGGGGGTGACGCGGGGGTTTGCGGAGGACAAGATGGTAAAACGATGATAAAGGGAGATTGGGGGGAATGAACAACGGATGAAGAGGCAAAGCGCTAAGGAACATGTGGAAAGGGCAGGAGAAGTAAAGTAGGGAAAAGGAGAGTGGAGGTCCAGCTTGGGACTGAAACTATACTAACACTGTCGATAGAGTGATTAACGATACAAGTCTCGAGTGATTGCCTTAAAGGGGGTTGCAATAGGGTCCAATACCGGGACAGGATGACTACGAACATAACAATATCTAGAAAAGCTGTTAAACCGTCTGTGTAAAAGATAGGGAGGAGGGACGCACTTACGAGAACTACGCGGTTACTAGGGTCTTGAGCTTCGCGAAATGGCTACTGGAACCTAAGTGGGTCAGACTTAATGACTAAAAGAAATAACCAATGTAGAAACAGAGACGGGAATATTGATCGGAGAATCTTTCTTCTCTTATCGTCCTTCTCTTCTCGATTCTTCCTTCATTCTATTCATTGTCTCTTCTCTCTTTTTCTTCTAATTTCTTCGTTCTCTTCTCTCATTAACCTTATCCTTCTTATTCTATCATTCTCCTCTTGCTATTCTTATTCTTCTCTTCTCTTCGTGTATTGCTATCTTCGGTTACTTCTCTTACCTTCGTGTCTCTATCCTTTCATCTGTGAAGGCGCTCGGACGCACCAGCATAGCAGAACGCTAGAGGGGTGGGTTTTCACACGACGGTGCCAACGTAGACTGGCTACACACAAATTAAAAGACTAAAACCAGACGACAAAACTTATAGCATGACACATAAGATGGTATGATAAGACTGCGCCGCCGGAATTATCATGTGTCCCATGTCAGAAGCTAAAGAATAGGATGGAGAGTGTCGCGTGGAGAACGCAGGGTGATAGTAGGGCAGGTATCCGTCCAAGAAGCTCTATCGCGCAGTCGACAAAAGACTCACTATCCCATTCCGACTCTCGGTAAAGATTAGACGATCCCCCTTCCTAGAGGAAGTAGCCTCAAACTCCCCAGCAATCAGGTTCATTTGACGGAGTAAGCAACAGATGCTATACCCAGTCCCAATCGGGTACGGACGAAGCCTCGGATAGAATCTGACTGATGTCTGTCACAATTCCAATGATAAGTTTTTATTATATTTTTAGTTATCTATAATTACAACTAACCACACACCCTACATGATCAAACACCCAATCTCAAACGATCTCCCTCGCGATACACAATGTTAGAGACTATTACATGACCATAATCCTCAACCCACGGGGGAGTGTATACTTATCCACCCTACGAGTGCGAACGTATTGTTGTTTGATTATATTTGGTTCGTCTTTCCCCCACGATTCAAAAGGGGTAGAATTAAGTCTTATGGAAAACATGAAAAAAAAATAATCAAAGGATATGGAACTAAAGGGAAGATAATACAGGACAATATAAAGACTAAAAAGAAACAAGATCATTTTAATTTTATATTCTTTATTTTCTTAGTTCAAATTTAAACACTTGTAACACGCGATGAAAGGAGATAATATAGATGGCTGAAGACAAACGACAAAAATTAAAAATAAAAACAAGAATAAAGAAAAGCTAAAACAATAAATAAGGTCAAAATGATATAAGGTTTGTCTAAGTGGGTGTCTCAAGATTACGAGGAGTGAGTATGATTTTAGTTTATATAACCTACTACGTTAGAACTGATAGGATGGATAGTTAACGAGTGTTAGAAAACTAATTTACATTTATAAACCTTTAAATATAAATGTCTATTTCAAATTATTTGAATTTTTGGGATTTTTTTTCATATAAGCCCTCTTATTTCATCTCTGCAAACTCTTACTTCATACACACCTGGCTCTCAACTCCTTATATGTCGTTCTTTTTTGATTTTGTCTTATTTTTTTATTTAGCTTACCTCCTTTTTTTAGAATTATCTACGTATTATTGTTTCGGATTTTTTCCCAGTACCCATTACCTATAGTTGGTACGGGGGCGAGGAACCGGCGTGCGGGTTTTTTATTTTTTTTATTATCATTTTGTTTTACACTATATTTTTCGTTTTTTTTTTTTTTTTTTTTTTATCTTGTGTTTTGTATGTTTTTTGTTTTTTTTTGTTTTTTTTCTTTTTTTTTTTTTTTTTTTTATTCTTTTATTTTTTTTTTTTTTCTTTTTGCGTTTTTTTTTTTGTGTTATTTTTTTTTTTTTTCTTTTTATTTTTTTTCTTTTTTTGTAGTTTTAGTTTGCTTATTTTATTTTTTTTTTTTTTTTTTTTTTATTTTTTTTATTGGATTTTTTTTTTTTTTTTTTTCTTTTTATAATTTTGTTTATTTTTCTTTTTTTTTTTTTTTTTTGTTTTGTTTTTTATTTTTTGTTTTTTTATTTTTCTTTTTTTTTTTTATTTTTTTTGTTATTTTTTTTTTGTTTTTTTTATTTTACCCACTTATTTTTTTTTTTATTATTTTTTTTATTATCATTATTCACTTTTTTATGTTTTTTTTTTTTTTTTTTGTTTTTTTTTTTTTTTTTTTTTTTTTGTTCAGTTGTTTTTTTTTATGTGTGTTTTTTTTTTCTATTATTTTTTTTCATCTTTTGGTTAATTTTTTTTTTTATTCATTTTTTTGCCTTTTTGTTTTATATTAATTCTTTTTTTTTTTATTTTTTTTTGCTTTATTTCTTTTTGATTTTGATGAGCCATAGGGTACATTGGGGGCTCCCACAGTGTGCTCTGGCTCCCCGCCGGTGGTGCATGACAGGACTACTAATGTCGCCTTTCGCGTGGCTACGAGATTTAACACAAAAAAAAAATCATTTGCGAGTGGATGGGAGGCTCATTAGTAATGCCATTTTATGTGTTGAGTGACAGTAAGGTCGCAGACAAAGACTTGACATACAAAGGTAAACAAATACAGTCGACGTCGGTGCCGGGGTCATACCCAGCACTTGTTTTAGAACACAGTGCAATAAAAAATTTGTAAATATAGATAGTAAGAATTGAATAGGAGGAGTATTCATCGATAGCGAGACCATTACTTACCATGTATAATCATGTAAATAGTATAAACTGAAATACAGCAACAGCAGACTCACCTATTTAAATAACAAAAAAAAGAAAAAGTACCACATAGAACTAGTTTTCGCCGATATGAAATCGCTATGGTGCGGACGTATTATTATTACTTATGTCGTCGTCTTATACTTTTTTTCACTTATCTTAAACGTTGTTGACTGCCGCCGCCAAAAATTCTACTCACGATCACGGAGTGATTCAGGATTGCATCCTGGTATGCGTTACATTCATTTTTTTATTATTTAAATGCCCAAAAACGTGTTCTCCCTGAGTTATGTCTGGTATTTATTGAGCCAGGATTACGGTGAATATAAAACTATCAAATAATTAACCAATTTAGTATAAGTATCAAACACATTGTGATTTTAATAGGATATTTACAAAAACATAAAAATAAACATTTCTGCAATGTAAAAGTTGGTATTTTAGACCTCACGTCGACTTATCATATTCTATTCTGAATTGTCCAATAATTGAGGAAGCTTTGATTACACCTGCTATTAGTGTATGCTGTCATTAATTCAATGTCGTGTTATACATAGAATTTTTATGGAATATTAACTTTGTGTTATATTTATAAGCTACTAGCGCACCTCCATAGATTCTAGGGGTTACTAAGCATATCGACCACACATGGGGCATGTGGATTGAAAAGTGTTTTATTCCCTGATATAAGCGTCGTATCCCACTTAGGAATACATAAATAAGACGGAGAGGCATCTCCAAGATACGGTCTTAATTTTTCAAAAACCCAAACAAAACATTGTGATCGGATCCTGTGTAACATGTGGAACGCTTAATGGTGTAATGTAACTTGACGGATTCGATCGGAGTAAGTGTAGGGTAAGTGGGAGACCGGTAAAGGGAAGAGAAAAACTTGGGAGAACCAAAGTGTATGCTTGTGGCTGGTTTGTGGCAGAACTGAGGGTGGAGGGGGCACATGTTGTACTCGCACGCAGCCTCAGCGATCGGGGGACAGTTAGTAGGCCAGGGACAGCACAGGAGGTATCTAGGCAGGGTGCCAGGCCATTGGGGGAGTTTTAGAAAAAACTAGATGACGGCATGTGCGCCTATCCTGAGTAAAACCCATCTCGTCAAGGGACCTTGTGGTCCTTGTATTTCATCCCACTAGTCGTGACTCGGCCATTCCCCATTTTGCACATTATTCGGCTCTGCAAGCAGAGCAGCCTTGGTCAAAACGAAGGAAATATAAAAACCCAGAAGTCTGACGGGCACATCAAACACGAAATACCTGCCCTAGCTGGAGTCATCTCATGGCCGGCCGAGCTGGGGCATCAGAGGAGGAGAGGAGAAGAGAGAGAGTAGGAGGAGAGGTGAGAACGAGAGAAGAGGAGAGGAGAGAATAGGGAAAAAGTAGAGATCGAGAAAGAGTAAGTGGAGAGTTTGAAGAGTTGGTCGAGTGCAGATGAGAGTAAGAGAGCAGAGGGCGTATACCTCGTGCTGGATGATATCCACCTTGACTCCATTACGTCGGCTCACGTGCACCAACCATCCACATCTCTATGCATAAAATGAGTGCGCCAAGCGATAGCGGAACTCTAACTTGCTTCCTGACCACTTCAATCTCCAATACTAGATCTGGTGTGTCTCCCTTCGCCTACATTAACATGTTTCATCGCACAACACTAGAACATCCCTCTCTCTTCTGCCCTTGTACTCGCACTGACGGGGTTTTGTGCTTTTACTTGTCACTTGATTAAATACTATGTAACTATAGAAACCCTAGTACTAATACACATAGCATATAACCCCCCCCACCCAAAAAATACCTCTAGAATCCTCTTAAATCCTAGAATTCCACCCATAATTAAAAACATCACTTTATTTATCTTCCTATACAAATACTTTACAAGACAAAAACCACAACTATATTCAAACTTCCTAGTTAGATCACTATCACAAACATAACTCATTACTAATCCTTTAAGGTGGCGCATGGATTCCCTCCGTTTTTTTTTCTCATCTTCTTTCTTTATCTCGCCTGAAGGTTATCACTTCCTACCATTCTATTTGGCTTGGTCATAAAGGCGGCAACTCCCACATAGTCCTAGGTCTTAAGCCAGCAGAGCCCGTTTTTTTACCCACTCGACCTACGCCGCCCAGGATCCAACTCAACCTGGCAACAACACACCCCAAGAGACCCTAGGTACGATTTGGTCCCACATTTATCCAAATGTTCAAAACTAGATATCCTCGCGAAAACACAAAACAACATGTGACCCGGTATATGTCCAGTGCCAGAAACAATGTGTTCACAATTAAAAATCAGCCCTCCAATCCGTCAAATCCTCCGACACACGGTGCACACATGATACGCAGATCTAGTACTCTCGCGTCTCGTTTCCAGTTTACTTCAGTAGCGCCGACCCTGGATTTCTGGCCAAACCGCTAGTGGAATTGATAAGACCATAACCTTTAGGATAGTCATTTCTACCGATACTCAATATTATCATCACACCAAATAAATTCTCCCCAGTTGAGAAAAGAACGAACTTATGATCCAATTCGAACTTAATTGACTCATTGCTATAGAATGTAATTTAAATTGGTGTTGGATGCTTACTTATTATATCTTACCATGTTTCTGTCACTCGGCATGTGAAAACTTTGTTTAACAAGTTATCAACACTAAACTACTAATCAAATATGTAACCTGATAAGGTCGAGAGCCACTACCTGCTCGGAATTGCTCCCGTACATTCATACGAAATAGAATGCATGACAGGTCAAAAAATCACTAGTCGTGTAAAATCCCCCCAATACTATCAACATTGGTCACTTCCCTGAGTCACAATCTATAGGTGATTATCCAGAAGAAGTCGCTGGAATCATCACATCACTCTAATGGCACTGCAACATCCAAAATTCGTGTCAACCCTAGTTCTTCGATATAGTCTAAGAGTAATCTGCATCCATCCCGACTGTAATGTACTTCATTAGTAAATAAAAGCATATGAAATATTGTCACCGTGGGTAACTGTCACATAATCTTGTCCGCCTCTCAGAAACTCGCCGAGGGGCAGAGACAGGGGGCAGGAGCCGTACTGGGAGGGGGACCGCAACAGCACCACCACCCACTCACCAACCAAGACACCCTTCACACAACTGGTCATCCCGGCCTCACAAAGACAATCGAACAAGTTAGCTAAGCCCACACCCCATTCCGCACTTCACCCCGACCTCCCAACAGTCACACTTCCTTCGTAAACCAAACTACCCCAAGACCAGAGATCCCCCAGGTGACAATCAAATACACGCTAAATTACACGGATAAGAGTCCAAGCGCCTTCCCCCAAAAGCCGTGACTTCAACCAACGAAACGCACAGGGACCACGACCCAACCCTCCGAGTCACTCAGCACCACCCCAACTTGCCCTAAACCCTCTTCTCCACTTTAACACCCCGAATCAAGCTTTCACAGAACACACTCTACCCCGTCATCATACTAACTGACCCCAAACAGTACAGCGAAATAAGGGCACCCCACTCGCAGACGCGGGTGTGAAAGCGGGAGCAGGCCAAATCTAACGCGTGGATTGGTTATCAGGAAAGGTCCAGCGCAAGAATACAAAAAAAAAAAAAAAAACTTAATTTATGGACAAAAACTAACGAAGCCGTTCTTTCTCGATTCTCCCCTTTTTTCCATCTTATCTCTCTTTTTCTGCTCCCTTAGCTCTTTTCCTTGTGTCCTCCTCTTTTGGTTGTAGGCAATCGTTGATGCCGATAAAGATAAAGACGTATACTTTTTTTTTTTTTTCCAGAAAGCAAGGGCGCCTCTCCCCAGTATGTCATCCTACAAAGATACAGGACAGCCACCACACACAAAGCTGTTCCCCCCTCCTCCTTGCATGGGCTCATTACTGTGAACAAAAACTCATTTTTCAGGCAGTC
>JAWQFJ010025284.1:0-12500 GCA_034096865.1 Theodoxus fluviatilis
ATCCCCTGGCAAATGACGTCACGTTATTCGACGTCAAATGATCACGTCACAGATTTTGCAAATGGAGTCTGTTGTATCGTTTTCATTGCAACACCAAAATGTAAAAAAGTCACTTTCTTTTCAAACCTCGATTCTGAAAATTTGATAATATTGAATGGGACCTAACTTCCAGTCAGTGTGCAAAATCTCAAGGAAATCCGTCCAGTAGTTTTTGAGATATAAGCCGTGGAGTCGGGACAGACACACACACACACACACACACACACACACACACACACACACACACACACACACACACACACACACACACACACACACACACACACAGACAGATAAAGTCTGTAGGACCTCCAGTAAACCTGGAGGGATAAAGTCTGTAGGACCTCCAGTAAACCTGGAGGGATAAAGTCTGTAGGACCTCCAGTAAACCTGGAGGGATAAAGTCTGTAGGACCTCCAGTAAACCTGGAGGGATAAACGAAATGACTAAACAAGCTGATAGCCTGCACAAACGACAGGAGCCACCTTCCGGAAATAAATATATAGGCTGTACACCGTAAATTCTGTCAAGAACCCACGACTGTGGTGACAGGAATACGCAGATATATGAGCTCTCCTATCTTTCTGCTGTGCACACTCTCTCAAATCACGATGAAAAGATGTCTGTTTCTATCTGCAGTCAGTGCCGTGTCCAGCCATGCATTCAGGCTTCATGTTTCTTCTGCTGAGAACGCCACATACGGTTGCCAGGCAACGGACGTCGCGGGAGCATCAGAAAGGGTCACGTCTACAGTTGTTCTCATAACTAAAGGTCAGTGTGACTTGATATGCTTTGGGATGTTTGTGTCTCTAATTTTCGAGTTCTTGTCTAGTTGTGCTGTGGCGTAGAGTTGTAAGCCTACATGGAGCATGACATAATAATATTTATGGAAAGAACTAGTGCCTCGGCAGATGTTTGAGTCTCTTCATGATTAGGCTAGCTCATTCTTGTAAATATCGCTACACGAAATGATAATTTCTCCCTTCCTTTCGGTTCTCCTTTCCCCTCTTATTTTTAGATTTTGTCTTTCTCCGTGCACACGAATTCATTCGTCTGGGTGTTACTTTTTATCTATTGGGATGAAACCTTAGCTCCTTTCAAACTCTGTTTATGCATCTCCGGTTTGAGCATCAATGAATGGAAAACAATTGCAGTTTCAAAGCAAGCAACTTTACCTGTGTCTGCTGTGCTGTACGCTTCAAACATTGTCTTCCAGTCGTCTCACTTTTCGTCAGACTGGATTTCCATCTACAAATCGCGTTGAAACATGAGTCCCCAATATTTGCAAGAAGTTGAAACTTTTTTGGCGTGTTTGCTTCAAGCAACGCATGGCTTTAGACGGTGCATTCTGTTTTTCACAGTGGTCAGCAAGTGTCTTCAAGTTGACGGGTGGCCAGAAACCCCTAGTGGTCTCTCCTACACTCTGGACTGTGGACCGGGACTCTCAGGTAATCATGCATTGGCGGGAAAGAATGAAAAGGAGGAAGAGGAGGAGGACTACGACGACGAGGAGGAAAAGGAGGAGAGAAGTCGACAACGAAGAAAAAGATTATGAAACCGTCGATGGCGAGGTGGAGGAGGAGGAGGGGCAATAGCAGCAGCAGCAGCAACAGCAGCAAGAGGAAGAGGAGGAGAAGGAGCAGGAGGAGGAGGAGCAGAAGTAGGAGGTGAAGGAAAGCAGCGGCGACGACTACGTTGGATAAAATGAAGGGGAATAACCCAAACGTTGTCTACCACCACATTAAACAAATCGGTCAAAGACGTTACTTACCCAATATTACATGTTTAGGCGGTAAGAAAAAACCGTCGAAAACATCCTACAGTAAGCTCTTTGCTTCACCGTCATAATCCTCTTACAGTAGGTCTTTGCTTGACCGTCATTAACCTCCTACAGCAGGTCTTTGCTTCACCGTCATAATCCTCCTACAGCAGGTCTTTGCTTGGCCGTCATAAACCTCCTACAGTAAGTATTTGCTTGACCGTCTTAAACCTCCTACAGTAGGTCCTTGCTTGACCGTAATAAACTTCCTACAGTAGTTTTTTGTTTGACCGTCATAAACCTCCTACAGTAGGAGTTTTTTTGACCGTCATAAACCTCTTACAGTAGGTTTTTGCTTGACCGTCATAAACCTTATACAGTAAGTCTTTGCATGACCGTCATAAACCTCCTACAGGAAGTCTTTGCTTGACCGTCATTAACCTCCTACATTAAGTCTTTGCTTGACCGCCATAAACCTCCTACAGTAAGTCTTTGCTTGGCCGTCATAAACCTCCTACAGTAGTTCTTTATTTGACCGTCACAATCCTCCTACAGTAGGTCTTTGTTTGACCGTCACAAACCTCCTACAGTAGGTATTTGGTTGAGCATCATAAACCTCCTACAGTAGGTCTTTGGTGGAGCGTCATAAACTTCCTGCAATAAGTCTTTGGTTCAGCGTCATAAACCTCCTGCAGTAAGTCTTTGGTTGAACTTCATAATCTCCTGCAGTAGTTCTTTGTTTGACCGTCATAATCCTCGTACAGTAGTTTTTTGTTTGATCGTCATAAACCTCCTAGAGTGGGTCTTTGTTTCACCGTCATTAACCCCCTACAGTAAGTCTTTGTTTCACCGTCATAAAACTCCTGCAGTAGGTTTTTTGTTTGAGCGTCATAAACCTCCCATAGTGGGTCTTTGTTTGACCGTCATAAATCTCCTACAGTAAGTCTTTGGTTGACCGTCATAACCTCCTACAGTAAGTCTTTGGTTGACCGTCATAAATCTCCTACAGTAAGTCTTTGTTTGACCGTCATAAACCTCCTACAGTATATCTGTGTTTGACCGTCATAACCTCCTACAGTATGTCTTTGTTTTGCCGTCATAAACCTCCTACAGTAAGTCTTTGTTTGACTGTCATCAGCATCTTGCAGTAAGGTATTTGTTTGACCGTCGTAACCCTTGTATAGTAAGATCTTTGCTGGACCGTCATAAACTTCCTTCAGTAGGTCTTTGCTTGACTGTCATAAACCTCCTACAGTAAGGCATTCGTTGACCATCATAAACCTCGTACAGTACGTCTTTGTTTGACCGTCATTAACCTCCTACAGTACGTCTTTGTTTGACCGTCAGAAACTTCCTACAGTAAGTCTTTGCTTGACCGTCATCAACCTCCTACTGTATGTCTTTGTATGACCGTCATAAATCTCCTACTGTATGTCTTTGTATGACCATCATAAACCTCCTACAGTACGTCTTTGTTTGACCGTCAGAAACTTCCTACAGTAAGTCTTTGCTTGACCGCCATCAACCTCCTACATTAAGTTTTTGTTTGACTGTTATCAGCATCCTGCAGTAACGTATTTGTGTGACTGTCATAACCCTTATATAGTAACATCTTTGCTTGACCGTATAAACTTCCTACAGTAAGTCTTTGCATGACCGTCATAAACCTCCTACAAGAAGTCTTTGTTTGACCGTCATAAACTTTCTACAGTAAGTCTTTGCTTCACCGTCGTTAACCTCCTACAGTAAGTCTTTGCTCGACCGTCATAACCATTTGCAGTAAGTCTTTGCTTGACCTTTATAAACCTCCTACAGTAGTTCTTTGTTTGACCATCATAAACTTTCTACAGTAAGTCTTTGCTTGACATTCATAAACCTCCTACAGTATATCTGTGTTTGACCGTCACAAACTTCCTACAGTAGGTCTTTGTTTGACTGCACAAACGCTCCTACAGTAGGTCTTTGTTTGACCGTCATAAACCTCCTACAGTAGGTCTTTGTTTGAGGATCATAAACCTCCTACAGTAAGTCTTTCGTTGAGCGTCATAAACTTCCTGCAGTTAGTCTTTGGTTGAGCGTCATAAACCTCCTGCAATAAGTCTTTGGTTGAGCTGCATAAACCTCCTGCAGTAAGGTTTTGGTTGAGCGTCATAAACCTCCTACAGTAGATCTTTGTTTGACCGTAATAAACTTTCTACAGTAAGTCTTTCCTTGACCTTCATAACCTCCTACAGTAGTTCGTTGTTTGACTGTCATAAACCTCCTACATTATGTCTTTGTTTCACCGTCATAACTCCCCTACAGTAGGTCTTTGTTTCACCGTCATAAGTCTCCTACAGTGGGTCTTTGTTTGACCGTCACAAACCTCCTACAGTAAGTCTTTGGTTGAGCGTCATAAACCCTTACAGTAGGTCTTTGATTGGCCATCATAAACCTCCTACAGCATGTCTTTGTTTGACCGTCATAAACCTCCTGCAGTATGTCTTTGTTTGACCGTCACAAACCTTCTACAGTAAGTCTTTGGTTGAGCGTCATAAACCCTTACAGTAGGTCTTTGATTGGCCATCATAAACCTCCTACAGCATGTCTTTGTTTGACCGTCATAAACCTCCTGCAGTATGTCTTTGGTTGAGCGTCATAAACCCTTACAGTAGGTCTTTGATTGGCCATCATAAACCTCCTACAGCATGTCTTTGTTTGACCGTCATAAACCTCCTGCAGTATGTCTTTGTTTGACCGTCACAAACCTCCTACAATAGATCTTTTTTTCACCGTCATAAACCTCATAGAGTAAGCGTCATAAACTTTCTACAGTATGTCTTTGTTTGACCGTCATAAGCCTCCTACAGTATGTCTTTGTTTGACCGTCATTAACCTCCTACAGTATGTCTTTGCTTGACCGTCATAAACTTTCTCCAGTAAGTCTTTGTTTGACCTTCATAAGTCTCCTACAGTAAGTCTTTACTTGACAGTCAGAAACCTCCTACAGTAGTTTTTTGTTTGACCATCATAAACTTTATACAATAAGGTCTTTTCTTTACCATCATGAAACCTCCTACAGTAAAGTCTTTGCTTGAGCGTCATAAATCTCCTTCATCAAGGACTTTCCTTGAGCGTCATAAACCTCTACAGAAGGTATTTTCTGGACAGTAACACATACGACGACTGAACAGCTGTTGCTGACAATGTGGGTGCCTCGCGCCGGTGTTGAATAATCTTTTGCTACCTGTGCAGGTACCATGACTCGGAGATGCGAGCAAGGAACTTGGGGCAGAGTGAACAGGACGCTCTGCAGACGGAACACGCTGGTAGAGATTGCTGACAAGGTACGTCTTTCGCGTCCCTCTGCCTGGATGCCCGACCGCTTGACCGCCAGACTGACAGCGATAGACCGATTGACCAATGAACTGACTAATTGGCTAATTGACCGATATATTTACTAATTGACTTATCCACTAATAACCACTGACACAGACCTTTATCTGAGGAATGATTTATGTATTTTGCACACTCTTTTTCTAATGACCAAAACATTGATAATAATGAACTAAAGAGATGGTTGAAGAGTAGAAATATCCTTTCAACCTAATTGTAATAAAATACCGCACTGGAATGTATTTTCTTACGTGTTGCTAAACAATAAGTGAGTGAATCACTCTAACACGATCCACAAGTCAGTTGATTTTGTGTGACTGATTTCTGATTGTCGGACACGGTCACGTGGAAGTGCATCTAAATACACTGTAACTTCATGCAAGTTAAAACACGACTCTCAGCTTGTGTTACTTGACACACCTGTTGACATCACACAGGTGAGACTGGTGCGGGACGGGGTGAGGGTGAACACAACGGAGTTGCTGGTGACAGAGCTGGCTACCCTCACAAGTGCGGGGGATCTAGGGGCAGGAGATCTCAACCTCTCTATTGCTGTGCTGGAAGACGTTCAGGCTGTCAACGCCGCATCTGGCCAGCCTGTGCCTCAGAATGAAATCCAGGTAGGCGTGCTGTCCTCTTCCTCTCTCCCTGTTCCTTGTTTGTCTCCAGCTCTTCTCGCTGCTGCCCCAGTTACCAGTGATGCTGGTATAGTCACTTCTCCTCTTTCTGCTCTTCATTCTTCTCTGCTTTACTCCTGCTACTGTCCTTTTTCTCCTGCTCCTTCTCTGTCCATTTCTCCGTCCTTTCTTGCTCTACCTTCACCATGCTTCTTTTTTCTGTCCTGGTTTTTTTTACTCACATGCAAAGCAAAAGTAAGTCTATGTACTCACCCGCTTCGTCCGTCCGGGCGTCCGTTCGTCCGTTCGTCCGGGCGTCCATACAAACTTTAACGTTGGATTTTTCTCGGACACTATTAAGTCCATCAACACCCAATTTGGCATGATGGTGTAGGATGACAAGGCGTCAAAAAACATACATAGAGACTTGACCATGCTTCAAGGTCAAGGGCACAGAGGCTGTCTAAAAAACAGCCATTTTTCACATTTTCCCAATTTTTGACTAAAGTTTTCGAGATTGGATACCTGACCTATATATGGTTTATAGGGCAAAGTAATCCCTATCTTTTGATACCAGTTTGATTGACCTTGCTTCAAGGTCAAGGTCACAGGAGCTCTTTAAAGTTGGATTGTATATATATTTTTTGAAGTGACCTTGACCCTGAACAATGTAAGATTACTCTTCCAAACTTCATAACATTGTAGTACACATGTTATACTTTCATACTAGGTCACCCGTGTTGTCCGTCCGGGCATTTGGGCGTCCGTCCGGGCGTCTGGGCGTCCTGTAATCCGAAAAAAACTTTGACGTTGGATTTTGCTCGGAGACTATTAAGTCTATCAACACCTAATTTTGCATGATGGTGTAGGATGACAAGACCTCACAAAAAATACATAGTGACTTGACCTTGCTTCAAGGTCAAGATCACAGGAGCTCTTCAAAGTTTAATTGTTTACATATGTTGAAGTGACCTTGACCCTAAACTATGAAAGATAACTGCTTCAAACTTAATAATTATGTGGGGCACATGTTATACTTTCATCATGAGACATATTTGGTCACATATCATCAAGGTCAAGGTCACCGGGCGTCCGGGCGTCCGGGCGTCCTTTCCTCCGTAAAAAACTTTAATGTTGGATTTTTCTCGGAGACTATTAAGTCTATGAACACCCAATTTAGCATGATGGTGTAGGATGACAAGGCCTCACAAAACATACATAGTGACTTGACCTTGCTTTAAACTCAAGGTCACAGGAGCTCTTTAAAGTTGGATTGTATACAAATTTTGAAGTGACCGTGACCCTGAACTATGAAAGATAACTCTTCCAAACTTCATAACGTTGTAGTACACATGTTATTCTTTTATCATGAGACACATTTGGTCACATATCGTCAAGGTCAAGGTCACTTTGACCCTTATGAAATGTGACCAAAATGGGTAGTGAACCACTAAAAGTGACCATATCTCATGGTAGAAAGTGCCAATAAGCACCATTGTGCTTCCTATGTCTTGAATTAACAACTTTCTGTTGCATGACCTTGACCCAAGGTCAAGGTCACATGTATTTTGGTAGGAAAATGTGTAAAGCAGTGCTTAGTGTATGATGTCATTGCTAGGTTTAGTGGTTTGACCTTGAAGGTCACATGAAGGTCAAGGTCATGTAAAGGTCAAGGTCAAGCATGTGAGTCGTATGGGCTCTGCCCTTCTTGTCTATCTCGTCCGTTTCCTTTCCTTATGCCGCTACTTTCCATTCAATCCTCTCTTGATCTGTGTGATCCGTGAACTATTACATTCATATATTGTTCATGACTCGTTGTTCACAGAGCTTTGTATCTGCTGCTGACAACATTCTGAACGCCCAAAACGCCGACGAGTGGGGCTTTTTGCAAAAGTCGGTAAGTAGGGCGACATATTATTATGAACCTTGTATTTGCTGTGCGTATATTTGCATACTTTACTTTCACTTACGTTTAAAGCAGCGTGCACCAGAGTCTCTTGTTCAAATATGTATTGATTGATTCTGTTCTAAAGGGTGACGAATTCTGTCAACGGAATTGCGTCTGCCATTGTAGAGAACATAACATGCCACAAAAATGATGTTTCTGTACAACTTGAAGATGACAGAAATGTACCTACAAGTATTTGTTAATGTTCTTATGTGGGTCCACTCATTTTAGGTCCCAGATTTTTTAAAGGTCTCTTTTATCTATGCATAGTATCTTGCAATAAGAGATATGTTGAGAGTGACTGACCCAGTGGGTATAGATGACTCCATGTGTCATTTCTTGGTCTCTGTGGAAGTGCATCTCTGAAGGCAACGCAAATTTCCCTAGGAAATGAAGTATGAATTACGGTTTACCAATCCTCCACCCACAAATGCTTGACTGTTGTTTCATAGCCAACTGGAACAACATTCTTCCCAGCAAATTAGAGGCAATAATAACAAATGTGGAAAACACATTCAGTGCGAGGGCGAAAATCGAGTTGGATTCATTTCATGGGAACGGAACTGACGTTGGTACCTAGCGTCTATCACCATGCATGCGTCTGTGCAAATCGAACCGGCGCCAAAAAAGTGCTTGTCCTGATGACCAGGAAGTTTCGTGTCAAGCTGCTGGAGCATTCTGACAAAGGAGGAAAGTCACTACATGAACCTTACTTTCCTCTGCAGGACCGCTCACGCCCTGGAGCTCTGCTGAAGACGGTGGAGAAGATGGGATGGCTTGCCAGCCAGAACCAGAACTACTCCACACAGGTCTTCGGAACCATGGCCATAGGTAACCATGGCAACACAAATTGTTCTGTCATACGGGACAAGGAGCTTTGTGTGTGTGGATTTGGTGCGTATATAAGGACATGTAAAATGTATACTCCATGAGAGAATGTGGAAACTAGGTCGACTGATGACCTAGAGAAACTCTGTAGTTAGAGTGACTAATAGAAAAAGCTGCAGTGAATGAGGAAGCTAGTGACAGTGAAAGCCTAATTATATGTGTTCTGTGTGCAGTTCTGGAGGTGGGACGGAGTCGGGCCGAGGACATCTACTTTCCAAACCCCAGTAGTGCCACATCCTACCCCCAGTGGGTCATGGGAGAAGGCAACCAGGCCATACTCCGCAGTGGCGCATTCCAGGATATGCTCTCAGGTCAGTGAACTTCACGTGACGTCGGCAAGCTCATCTCAGATCAGGCATTTTGTCGACATATTGTAGGCATCACATCAGCATGCAATCTTACGCCATCATATGACGTGTGTGGTGTGGGAAATTTGTAAGGTCGATGTACACATTTTAAATGTCGACATAATCGGAGTGGCCCACATGAATTTAGTGAGGTTACACTCTTAAGTTGCGGCACTACTTCACTGATTGGGGCTCTGAGAGAAAAAAGCGTGACTTCAAAAACGTGCCAGAATAGAGTACCATGTAATTTGTAAAGTCAGAACTATTTCGTCAGTCTGTGTCACTTTAAGGCAACAGTAAGTATTCAAAACATTGTCATCGTTTTAATGCACATAATTCGAAGCACTTTCTTCAGTAGTTTTTCATTGGAACGAGTATGAGACATCAGAGCTATCTAGGTCATGTCGTGATTAAAAGATAATTTACCTTACTGATTTCTGCGATACACAATATTCTAATGGCATTTTACTTAAATAATCCGAACATTTCTAACAGAAAATTTAGTCTTTGTCTAAGGCTCCTTCTATGCAAATATGTAGACTTAAACGGCAATACATTTCTTTTCGGAGCAAACACGTGGATGATTTCTTTTCTTTGTATTTAGCTGCAGGCAGCAACGAGGTAGCGTATAGCGGCGTGTTCTATCGCAACCTCTCCCACCTTGTTGATCTCAACCAGTATGCAGCAAACAGGTACGTTACGAGTGTGTGTGTGTGTGTGTGTATGTGTGTGTGTTTCGTGTGTATGTATGTGTGTGTGTGTTGTGTGTGTGTTGTAAGTGTGTGTATATGCATGTGTGTGTGTGTGTGTGTGTGTGTTGTGTGTGTGCTTTGTTTGTGTGTGTGTTTTGTGAGTGTTTTTGTGTGCTGTGTGTGTATGTGTTTTGTCTGTGTGCTTGTGCGTGTGTTGTTTTTTGTGCGTTGTCGCTCTCATTCCCGAAATTTGACCTAGACCGTAATCTCTGCCAGGTCTGACGGAAGCACCGAGACTGTCAACTCTCGCATTCTCTCCTTCTCTGTGGACAACCTCACTGACCTTGACCCCCCACTCCAGTTGATCTTCAAGCACATCGAGGTAGGTACGATGCTGCCTCTTTAGCTTCTGGGAGGAAGTAAAGGTGAAGCATGTTTATAAATTTACATTTTGTTCAATGGGGAGAACTCGAGTAGGTAAAGGGTAGATGGTTAAACTAAAGTAGCATACTGTGGTTTTGAAAACCGAAAATTAGTACTAGGAAATATTATGGGCATGGATGGATGGTTAGACGGATAGGAGGATGGATGAATGGATAACTGGATGGATGATTTGACTGATAGGAGAATAGGTAGATAGATGGGGGTGTGTGGGGGTGGGTATATGGGTAGATGGATAGATGGGTTGATGAATGGACTGATTGGTGGACGAATACGCTATTTTTAATAACATATTAAAGAGAAAGTATTGATCTAAGTGTTGGAATGGACGGACGCTGGGATGGATGGATGGAGAGAAGAAGACATGGGGAAATCCTTGGTCAGTGGTGAGCACAAAGGCTGATAATATCACTGCAATGATCCGCATTCTCGTTTTTCTGTTTACAGACCAACGCATCAAACCCTACCTGCAACTTTTTGAATTTGTTGGATTTGTGAGTACTCATCAATACACTTCTGCTGCAAACTTGGTAGTTTATCTCATTTCTCACTTAGCAATATATTCTAGACATTTTATCTTTTAGAGACAGGAATATATTTGCTGTTATGTCTTTGTGTGTTGTCAGATAATAAACGATTAGGTGATCAAATCGTCAAATGCTTATGTACAAAAAGGCTAAATACGTAGTAGTAGTAGTAGTAGTAGTAGTAGTAGTAGTAGTAGTAGTAGTAGTAGTAGCAGCAGTAGTAGTAGTAGTAGTAGTAGTAGTACTAGTAGTAGTAGTAGTACTAATAGTAGTAGCATGATAACTTCACACACAACTATATATCTTTTACGGACCATAAATGTGAAATCTTACTGAAGACAGGAGGCTACATCGACCCTGAAACCATCGCAGGATTGAATCCATTTTGGAAAGAAGTTTTCAGCCATTGGAATGAGATATTAACCAAATTTGATCAAGCATCAACAGTAGAACAGGTCCTCTCTCAATCTTTGTGGAACAATCCTTTCCTGAATGATAAGTACTTGTTCAACCTTGAGTGGTACAACGCCGGCATAAATTCAGTCAAAGATATCGTCAATGTGAAAGGTCAACCAAAATTAATTTCTGAAATAATGTCACAATACCAGATTAATGGCAATGTTTTATTATACAACAGAATAGTGCATAACATCCCGGGGAGATGGAAAGATATTCTCACACGTAACTGTAATCAATCTATGCTAGATATTCCCAGTTCTCATCCAATTAAGGAAATATTGGAAACCAAAGCAAAGAGAAGCATTACTTTTTTCTATGACAATCTAACAAAAAATAATTCTTTATCTGCAGGACATGAACAATGGTCAAGAAACCTGTCCGACTCCAACCTTCTATGGAAGAAGTATCACACACTAAATAAATGGGCCAACCCAGACATGCGGACAAGATCATTTCAGTTCAAGCTTTTACACAGAATCCTACCTACTAACGTATTTCTAAAAGCAATACGACTATCAAACGACGACAGGTGCAGCATGTGTAGAAATGAACGAGAGACATTAGAACATGTTTTTCTCCTTTGTCCATTTACCAAGATTCTCTGGGACAATATTGAATTGTTTATATCTCAAAAACTAGACCACGTTGTCAAATTCACCACTTTCGAAACATTATTTGGAGCTTTGCAGGGAAGTAAAGCAGTAAATCACATATTAACCCTAACTAGACAACATATTTATTATTGTAAGCAATAGGAGGAAAAACCAAATATTCAAGATTTGACCAGATACATAATACAGGTGATTCAAATAGAAAAATATAGCGCAAAAATCGGCCAGACCCTTGAACATTTTAAGACCAAATGGAACAATTTTATATAATGAATTAATACACTGTACATTACAGTACATTGAAAATGCCACTCGACACAATTCGGCGCTGTGAAATCCCCATCATTCCATCTCGACCAGCATTCCAAACATTGCTTCTTCACCATCAGATGCCCTTACATTTCTTATTTCGCATACACTTCATATACACCCCTTTCCCCCCCCCCCCTCTCTCTCTCTCTCTCTCTCTCTCTCTCTCTCTCTCTCTCTCTCTCTCACTCACTCAATCTTTCTCTCTTAACAACTTATAATACATCTCCTTCTCTTTCGTTCTTTTTTCGGCTAGAAGGAGATAAACCCCCCTATTTAAAATATATATATAAACCCCACCCCTTCCCATCCACCCTCGACTACTCAGTAGACTTCCTTTATTTAGATATCTTTTTTGTCTAAGAACGAATTCATGAAAATACTGGGATGATGATGATTGATGATTGATGTTGATGATTGATGCTGATGATTGATGTTGATGATTGATAATTATGAGAACCACTATGTATGCCTCCACCCTACACTCA
>JAWQFJ010025284.1:15000-45000 GCA_034096865.1 Theodoxus fluviatilis
TCTATATTTATTATTTTCCTAGTATAGTCAAAGTTATACTTCGAAGGCGGCGGCTCAGGGCAAAGAATAAGACCGCCAACTTCTCTTTGACAAAACAAACATGATCACAGGCATCGCTGGGAGGTTCAGGAGTCATTGGTTTAATGATGGGGCAAACCTAGGAAAGGCAAGACCCAGAACTTCTGTTCCGTCATCAGGTCAAGCATTCCTTCACCTCCAAGCAATCCTTGTGATCTTGTTGTTTTGACCGCGGCTCATGAGTCAAACGCGTGTTTTTGGAAAGTGAGAGAATCCAAGGATACATGTGTTAATCTCTGGTATTGCTCATGGCACTGGCGAGGCATTTGGACATTCGCCCAAGCTGTGACCCCTTTTGGTTACCATGGCGATGGTGAGTGCTGGAGATAAACCTACGCACAACAACATGGACAACAAACGCTAAACCATACAACAAAACGGAAAGAGTCATTGCGTTGGACTCGTAGAGGTCACTAGACAAGCTCATGCCTCCAACCTGCTCAAAACATCCACTCTCGTTGGCCTAATAGTCAAATGGAAATTCATGACTCTCTGAATTCCTTCCGAGGAATCATTCAAATGGAAATTCATGACTCTCTGAATTCCTTCCGAGGAATCATTGTCCAGGGATTTGTTCGTAGCGGGACTATCAGAGGAAAAACTGCTGGAATGTGTACATGACCAGGGGTTTCAGAGCAACAAGAGGATAATGGCAAGGCGTAGTGGTGACATCTAATATCCAACATCTTTGTCACACCGATCCTTACTTCCTCTATCAACGCTAGCTACTTCCACATACCTGTAGACCCCAATATTTCAAAATCCTTCCGCTGCTTCACGTGTTAAAGCTTTCGGACACTATCGGGCGAGGTGCACCCAGGCACCTCGCTGTGGGCGTTGTGGCAGTCGAGACCACAACGAACTAGAGTGCAGTACCAGCCCCCGAAGTGTAGACTAGGAAGGAGGACACACAGCCTTCTCTCGAGATTGTCCGCGATGGCGGAAGGAGAGGATGATCTAGCAAATCAGGGCCATCAAGGGCATTTCGTTCCCCGAGGCGAGACTACTGGTGGAGGCTTTGGGCGCATGGCCGATCCGTCAGGTCTACTTAATATGTGACTTGGCAGGCTGACTTGGCTTGGGTCATGGCGACCATCCTGGGACAGTCATTGCTTTGAAGCTGTCCACAGCCATTCAGACTGCCTCGGGAGCATTGACAGCGGGTAGAGATCAGCCAGGTACATCTGGCCATCCCAGAAGGCGATTCATACCAAAGCCAAACCCTCCGTGACTTGCAGTCGGTAGTTAGCCAGTGAGAGAAGAGTAAACTGCCTACTAAAGGTGGAGCCAGATCCGATACAGCGGTTCAACCGTTTGGAGCCGCTGCAAGTCTGGGAAGAAATGGAAGTTGCCATGCGGCATATTCTGGTGGAGCGTCCCCGCTTTGCGCATTTACGGAGTGGCTCAAATAATTATCAGAGATGTTTAAAGATGTAAAGCCGAGATGAGATTTTTAATTCTCATTTTCATTCTTGTCTTTGAAAAACGTTACATATTTAACTTTTTTTCTAGATTTGTCCTTTTACCTCTTTAGACCTAACCTTTTACCCAAGAAATGTTATTAACTAATTGGTTGGCTTATAAGGTATTATAATTTCAGATGAGGCCTTACATGGCCTACAAGGCTGATAGGCCCTTAAACACCATCCATCAATCCACCCATCCATCCATCCATTCGCTTCTTCATACGAGTATAATTGTTTGTGTGGGTCTTCATGTCTAAGTGTCTCATTTCTCTGTTTATCCATCTGCCCGCCTCTTCATCTGTACGTCTCTCTGGTTTTCCTGCCACACTTACAGCGGAACTGGGCGACATGAGGATAGCGAAGTTGGTGAGGTGGTCACACAGACACACGGTATGGGTCTCGTTGGTCATGTTGACACGGCAGCCTTCCGTGGACCAGTATATATTGGTCCTGCAACAACGAGCAACGATTTAGGAACATTCAATCATACTTTGTTTACACCTCCTCCCCCTCCCCCTCCCCTCCCCCCCCCCCCTCCTCCTCCTCCTCCTCCTCCTCCTCCCCCCTCCTCCCTCCTCCTCCTCCTCCTCCTCCTCCCTCCTCCTCCTCCTCCTCATCATCATCATCAACATCATCATCATCATCATCATCATCAACATCATCACCATCATCATGGCCACCGCCGACGCCTCTACAACAACCACAACAGACAATTACTGCGACTACTTACTGCTACTAACTGTTACTACTACTACTACTACTACTACTACTACTACTACTACTACTACTACTACTACTACTACTACTACTACTATTAGTACTTTTTTAAAACAGAAAGAAAGAAACAGAGGGGTGAGTGTAGGGTGGAGGCATACATAGTGGTTCTCATAATTATCAATCATCAACATCAATCATCAGCATCAATCATCATCAATCATCAATCATCATCATCCCAGTATTTTCATGAATTCGTTCTTAGACAAAAAAGATATCTAAATAAAGGAAGTCTACTGAGTAGTCGAGGGTGGATGGGAAGGGGTGGGGTTTATATATATATTTTAAATAGGGGGGTTTATCTCCTTCTAGCCGAAAAAAGAACGAAAGAGAAGGAGATGTATTATAAGTTGTTAAGAGAGAAAGATTGAGTGAGTGAGAGAGAGAGAGAGAGAGAGAGAGAGAGAGAGAGAGAGAGAGAGAGAGGGGGGGGGGGGAAAGGGGTGTATATGAAGTGTATGCGAAATAAGAAATGTAAGGGCATCTGATGGTGAAGAAGCAATGTTTGGAATGCTGGTCGAGATGGAATGATGGGGATTTCACAGCGCCGAATTGTGTCGAGTGGCATTTTCAATGTACTGTAATGTACAGTGTATTAATTCATTATATAAAATTGTTCCATTTGGTCTTAAAATGTTCAAGGGTCTGGCCGATTTTTGCGCTATATTTTTCTATTTGAATCACCTGTATTATGTATCTGGTCAAATCTTGAATATTTGGTTTTTCCTCCTATTGCTTACAATAATAAATATGTTGTCTAGTTAGGGTTAATATGTGATTTACTGCTTTACTTCCCTGCAAAGCTCCAAATAATGTTTCGAAAGTGGTGAATTTGACAACGTGGTCTAGTTTTTGAGATATAAACAATTCAATATTGTCCCAGAGAATCTTGGTAAATGGACAAAGGAGAAAAACATGTTCTAATGTCTCTCGTTCATTTCTACACATGCTGCACCTGTCGTCGTTTGATAGTCGTATTGCTTTTAGAAATACGTTAGTAGGTAGGATTCTGTGTAAAAGCTTGAACTGAAATGATCTTGTCCGCATGTCTGGGTTGGCCCATTTATTTAGTGTGTGATACTTCTTCCATAGAAGGTTGGAGTCGGACAGGTTTCTTGACCATTGTTCATGTCCTGCAGATAAAGAATTATTTTTTGTTAGATTGTCATAGAAAAAAGTAATGCTTCTCTTTGCTTTGGTTTCCAATATTTCCTTAATTGGATGAGAACTGGGAATATCTAGCATAGATTGATTACAGTTACGTGTGAGAATATCTTTCCATCTCCCCGGGATGTTATGCACTATTCTGTTGTATAATAAAACATTGCCATTAATCTGGTATTGTGACATTATTTCAGAAATTAATTTTGGTTGACCTTTCACATTGACGATATCTTTGACTGAATTTATGCCGGCGTTGTACCACTCAAGGTTGAACAAGTACTTATCATTCAGGAAAGGATTGTTCCACAAAGATTGAGAGAGGACCTGTTCTACTGTTGATGCTTGATCAAATTTGGTTAATATCTCATTTCAAAGGCTGAAAACTTCTTTCCAAAATGGATTCAATCCTGCGATGGTTTCAGGGTCGATGTAGCCTCCTGTCTTCAGTAAGATTTCACATTTATGGTCCGTAAAAGATATATAGTTGTGTGTGAAGTTATCATGCTACTACTATTAGTACTACTACTACTACTAGTACTACTACTACTACTACTACTACTACTGCTGCTACTACTACTACTACTACTACTACTACTACTACTACTACTACTACTACTACTACGTATTTAGCCTTTTTGTACATAAGCATTTGACGATTTGATCACCTAATCGTTTATTATCTGACAACACACAAAGACATAACAGCAAATATATTCCTGTCTCTAAAAGATAAAATGTCTAGAATATATTGCTAAGTGAGAAATGAGATAAACTACCAAGTTTGCAGCAGAAGTGTATTGATGAGTACTCACAAATCCAACAAATTCAAAAAGTTGCAGGTAGGGTTTGATGCGTTGGTCTGTAAACAGAAAAACGAGAATGCGGATCATTGCAGTGATATTATCAGCCTTTGTGCTCACCACTGACCAAGGATTTCCCCATGTCTTCTTCTCTCCATCCATCCATCCCAGCGTCCGTCCATTCCAACACTTAGATCAATACTTTCTCTTTAATATGTTATTAAAAATAGCGTATTCGTCCACCAATCAGTCCATTCATCAACCCATCTATCCATCTACCCATATACCCACCCCCACACACCCCCATCTATCTACCTATTCTCCTATCAGTCAAATCATCCATCCAGTTATCCATTCATCCATCCTCCTATCCGTCTAACCATCCATCCATGCCCATAATATTTCCTAGTACTAATTTTCGGTTTTCAAAACCACAGTATGCTACTTTAGTTTAACCATCTACCCTTTACCTACTCGAGTTCTCCCCATTGAACAAAATGTAAATTTATAAACATGCTTCACCTTTACTTCCTCCCAGAAGCTAAAGAGGCAGCATCGTACCTACCTCGATGTGCTTGAAGATCAACTGGAGTGGGGGGTCAAGGTCAGTGAGGTTGTCCACAGAGAAGGAGAGAATGCGAGAGTTGACAGTCTCGGTGCTTCCGTCAGACCTGGCAGAGATTACGGTCTAGGTCAAATTTCGGGAATGAGAGCGACAACGCACAAAAAACAACACACGCACAAGCACACAGACAAAACACATACACACACAGCACACAAAAACACTCACAAAACACACACACAAACAAAGCACACACACAACACACACACACACACACACACACATGCATATACACACACTTACAACACACACACAACACACACACACATACATACACACGAAACACACACACATACACACACACACACACACACTCGTAACGTACCTGTTTGCTGCATACTGGTTGAGATCAACAAGGTGGGAGAGGTTGCGATAGAACACGCCGCTATACGCTACCTCGTTGCTGCCTGCAGCTAAATACAAAGAAAAGAAATCATCCACGTGTTTGCTCCGAAAAGAAATGTATTGCCGTTTAAGTCTACATATTTGCATAGAAGGAGCCTTAGACAAAGACTAAATTTTCTGTTAGAAATGTTCGGATTATTTAAGTAAAATGCCATTAGAATATTGTGTATCGCAGAAATCAGTAAGGTAAATTATCTTTTAATCACGACATGACCTAGATAGCTCTGATGTCTCATACTCGTTCCAATGAAAAACTACTGAAGAAAGTGCTTCGAATTATGTGCATTAAAACGATGACAATGTTTTGAATACTTACTGTTGCCTTAAAGTGACACAGACTGACGAAATAGTTCTGACTTTACAAATTACATGGTACTCTATTCTGGCACGTTTTTGAAGTCACGCTTTTTTCTCTCAGAGCCCCAATCAGTGAAGTAGTGCCGCAACTTAAGAGTGTAACCTCACTAAATTCATGTGGGCCACTCCGATTATGTCGACATTTAAAATGTGTACATCGACCTTACAAATTTCCCACACCACACACGTCATATGATGGCGTAAGATTGCATGCTGATGTGATGCCTACAATATGTCGACAAAATGCCTGATCTGAGATGAGCTTGCCGACGTCACGTGAAGTTCACTGACCTGAGAGCATATCCTGGAATGCGCCACTGCGGAGTATGGCCTGGTTGCCTTCTCCCATGACCCACTGGGGGTAGGATGTGGCACTACTGGGGTTTGGAAAGTAGATGTCCTCGGCCCGACTCCGTCCCACCTCCAGAACTGCACACAGAACACATATAATTAGGCTTTCACTGTCACTAGCTTCCTCATTCACTGCAGCTTTTTCTATTAGTCACTCTAACTACAGAGTTTCTCTAGGTCATCAGTCGACCTAGTTTCCACATTCTCTCATGGAGTATACATTTTACATGTCCTTATATACGCACCAAATCCACACACACAAAGCTCCTTGTCCCGTATGACAGAACAATTTGTGTTGCCATGGTTACCTATGGCCATGGTTCCGAAGACCTGTGTGGAGTAGTTCTGGTTCTGGCTGGCAAGCCATCCCATCTTCTCCACCGTCTTCAGCAGAGCTCCAGGGCGTGAGCGGTCCTGCAGAGGAAAGTAAGGTTCATGTAGTGACTTTCCTCCTTTGTCAGAATGCTCCAGCAGCTTGACACGAAACTTCCTGGTCATCAGGACAAGCACTTTTTTGGCGCCGGTTCGATTTGCACAGACGCATGCATGGTGATAGACGCTAGGTACCAACGTCAGTTCCGTTCCCATGAAATGAATCCAACTCGATTTTCGCCCTCGCACTGAATGTGTTTTCCACATTTGTTATTATTGCCTCTAATTTGCTGGGAAGAATGTTGTTCCAGTTGGCTATGAAACAACAGTCAAGCATTTGTGGGTGGAGGATTGGTAAACCGTAATTCATACTTCATTTCCTAGGGAAATTTGCGTTGCCTTCAGAGATGCACTTCCACAGAGACCAAGAAATGACACATGGAGTCATCTATACCCACTGGGTCAGTCACTCTCAACATATCTCTTATTGCAAGATACTATGCATAGATAAAAGAGACCTTTAAAAAATCTGGGACCTAAAATGAGTGGACCCACATAAGAACATTAACAAATACTTGTAGGTACATTTCTGTCATCTTCAAGTTGTACAGAAACATCATTTTTGTGGCATGTTATGTTCTCTACAATGGCAGACGCAATTCCGTTGACAGAATTCGTCACCCTTTAGAACAGAATCAATCAATACATATTTGAACAAGAGACTCTGGTGCACGCTGCTTTAAACGTAAGTGAAAGTAAAGTATGCAAATATACGCACAGCAAATACAAGGTTCATAATAATATGTCGCCCTACTTACCGACTTTTGCAAAAAGCCCCACTCGTCGGCGTTTTGGGCGTTCAGAATGTTGTCAGCAGCAGATACAAAGCTCTGTGAACAACGAGTCATGAACAATATATGAATGTAATAGTTCACGGATCACACAGATCAAGAGAGGATTGAATGGAAAGTAGCGGCATAAGGAAAGGAAACGGACGAGATAGACAAGAAGGGCAGAGCCCATACGACTCACATGCTTGACCTTGACCTTTACATGACCTTGACCTTCATGTGACCTTCAAGGTCAAACAACTAAACCTAGCAATGACATCATACACTAAGAACTGCTTTACACATTTTCCCTACCAAAATACATGTGACCTTGACCTTGGGTCAAGGTCATGCAACAGAAAGTTGTTAATTCAAGACATAGGAAGCACAATGGTGCTTATTGGCACTTTCTACCATGAGATATGGTCACTTTTAGTGGTTCACTACCCATTTTGGTCACATTTCATAAGGGTCAAAGTGACCTTGACTTTGACGATATGTGACCAAATGTGTCTCATGATAAAAGAATAACATGTGTACTACAACGTTATGAAGTTTGGAAGAGTTATCTTTCATAGTTCAGGGTCACGGTCACTTCAAAATTTGTATACAATCCAACTTTAAAGAGCTCCTGTGACCTTGAGTTTAAAGCAAGGTCAAGTCACTATGTATGTTTTGTGAGGCCTTGTCATCCTACACCATCATGCTAAATTGGGTGTTCATAGACTTAATAGTCTCCGAGAAAAATCCAACATTAAAGTTTTTTACGGAGGAAAGGACGCCCGGACGCCCGGACGCCCGGTGACCTTGACCTTGATGATATGTGACCAAATATGTCTCATGATGAGAGTATAACATGTGCCCCACATAATTATTAAGTTTGAAGCAGTTATCTTTCATAGTTTAGGGTCAAGGTCACTTCAACATATGTATACAATTAAACTTTGAAGAGCTCCTGTGATCTTGACCTTGAAGCAAGGTCAAGTCACTATGTATTTTTTGTGAGGTCTTGTCATCCTACACCATCATGCAAAATTAGGTGTTGATAGACTTAATAGTCTCCGAGCAAAATCCAACGTCAAAGTTTTTTTCGGATTACAGGACGCCCAGACGCCCGGACGGACGCCCAAATGCCCGGACGGACAACACGGGTGACCTAGTATGAAAGTATAACATGTGTACTACAATGTTATGAAGTTTGGAAGAGTAATCTTACATTGTTCAGGGTCAAGGTCACTTCAAAAAATATATATACAATCCAACTTTAAAGAGCTCCTGTGACCTTGACCTTGAAGCAAGGTCAATCAAACTGGTATCAAAAGATAGGGATTACTTTGCCCTATAAACCATATATAGGTCAGGTATCCAATCTCGAAAACTTTAGTCAAAAATTGGGAAAATGTGAAAAATGGCTGTTTTTTAGACAGCCTCTGTGCCCTTGACCTTGAAGCATGGTCAAGTCTCTATGTATGTTTTTTGACGCCTTGTCATCCTACACCATCATGCCAAATTGGGTGTTGATGGACTTAATAGTGTCCGAGAAAAATCCAACGTTAAAGTTTGTATGGACGCCCGGACGAACGGACGAACGGACGCCCGGACGGACGAAGCGGGTGAGTACATAGACTTACTTTTGCTTTGCATGTGAGTAAAAAAAACCAGGACAGAAAAAAGAAGCATGGTGAAGGTAGAGCAAGAAAGGACGGAGAAATGGACAGAGAAGGAGCAGGAGAAAAAGGACAGTAGCAGGAGTAAAGCAGAGAAGAATGAAGAGCAGAAAGAGGAGAAGTGACTATACCAGCATCACTGGTAACTGGGGCAGCAGCGAGAAGAGCTGGAGACAAACAAGGAACAGGGAGAGAGGAAGAGGACAGCACGCCTACCTGGATTTCATTCTGAGGCACAGGCTGGCCAGATGCGGCGTTGACAGCCTGAACGTCTTCCAGCACAGCAATAGAGAGGTTGAGATCTCCTGCCCCTAGATCCCCCGCACTTGTGAGGGTAGCCAGCTCTGTCACCAGCAACTCCGTTGTGTTCACCCTCACCCCGTCCCGCACCAGTCTCACCTGTGTGATGTCAACAGGTGTGTCAAGTAACACAAGCTGAGAGTCGTGTTTTAACTTGCATGAAGTTACAGTGTATTTAGATGCACTTCCACGTGACCGTGTCCGACAATCAGAAATCAGTCACACAAAATCAACTGACTTGTGGATCGTGTTAGAGTGATTCACTCACTTATTGTTTAGCAACACGTAAGAAAATACATTCCAGTGCGGTATTTTATTACAATTAGGTTGAAAGGATATTTCTACTCTTCAACCATCTCTTTAGTTCATTATTATCAATGTTTTGGTCATTAGAAAAAGAGTGTGCAAAATACATAAATCATTCCTCAGATAAAGGTCTGTGTCAGTGGTTATTAGTGGATAAGTCAATTAGTAAATATATCGGTCAATTAGCCAATTAGTCAGTTCATTGGTCAATCGGTCTATCGCTGTCAGTCTGGCGGTCAAGCGGTCGGGCATCCAGGCAGAGGGACGCGAAAGACGTACCTTGTCAGCAATCTCTACCAGCGTGTTCCGTCTGCAGAGCGTCCTGTTCACTCTGCCCCAAGTTCCTTGCTCGCATCTCCGAGTCATGGTACCTGCACAGGTAGCAAAAGATTATTCAACACCGGCGCGAGGCACCCACATTGTCAGCAACAGCTGTTCAGTCGTCGTATGTGTTACTGTCCAGAAAATACCTTCTGTAGAGGTTTATGACGCTCAAGGAAAGTCCTTGATGAAGGAGATTTATGACGCTCAAGCAAAGACTTTACTGTAGGAGGTTTCATGATGGTAAAGAAAAGACCTTATTGTATAAAGTTTATGATGGTCAAACAAAAAACTACTGTAGGAGGTTTCTGACTGTCAAGTAAAGACTTACTGTAGGAGACTTATGAAGGTCAAACAAAGACTTACTGGAGACAGTTTATGACGGTCAAGCAAAGACATACTGTAGGAGGTTAATGACGGTCAAACAAAGACATACTGTAGGAGGCTTATGACGGTCAAACAAAGACATACTGTAGAAAGTTTATGACGCTTACTCTATGAGGTTTATGACGGTGAAAAAAAGATCTATTGTAGGAGGTTTGTGACGGTCAAACAAAGACATACTGCAGGAGGTTTATGACGGTCAAACAAAGACATGCTGTAGGAGGTTTATGATGGCCAATCAAAGACCTACTGTAAGGGTTTATGACGCTCAACCAAAGACATACTGCAGGAGGTTTATGACGGTCAAACAAAGACATGCTGTAGGAGGTTTATGATGGCCAATCAAAGACCTACTGTAAGGGTTTATGACGCTCAACCAAAGACTTACTGTAGAAGGTTTGTGACGGTCAAACAAAGACATACTGCAGGAGGTTTATGACGGTCAAACAAAGACATGCTGTAGGAGGTTTATGATGGCCAATCAAAGACCTACTGTAAGGGTTTATGACGCTCAACCAAAGACTTACTGTAGGAGGTTTGTGACGGTCAAACAAAGACCCACTGTAGGAGACTTATGACGGTGAAACAAAGACCTACTGTAGGGGAGTTATGACGGTGAAACAAAGACATAATGTAGGAGGTTTATGACAGTCAAACAACGAACTACTGTAGGAGGTTATGAAGGTCAAGGAAAGACTTACTGTAGAAAGTTTATTACGGTCAAACAAAGATCTACTGTAGGAGGTTTATGACGCTCAACCAAAACCTTACTGCAGGAGGTTTATGCAGCTCAACCAAAGACTTATTGCAGGAGGTTTATGACGCTCAACCAAAGACTAACTGCAGGAAGTTTATGACGCTCAACGAAAGACTTACTGTAGGAGGTTTATGATCCTCAAACAAAGACCTACTGTAGGAGGTTTATGACGGTCAAACAAAGACCTACTGTAGGAGCGTTTGTGCAGTCAAACAAAGACCTACTGTAGGAAGTTTGTGACGGTCAAACACAGATATACTGTAGGAGGTTTATGAATGTCAAGCAAAGACTTACTGTAGAAAGTTTATGATGGTCAAACAAAGAACTACTGTAGGAGGTTTATAAAGGTCAAGCAAAGACTTACTGTAAAAGGTTATGACGGTCGAGCAAAGACTTACTGTAGGAGGTTAACGACGGTGAAGCAAAGACTTACTGTAGAAAGTTTATGACGGTCAAACAAAGACTTCTTGTAGGAGGTTTATGACGGTCATGCAAAGACTTACTGTAGGAAGTTTATACGGTCAAGCAAAGATGTTACTATATAAGGGTTATGACAGTCACACAAATACGTTACTGCAGGATGCTGATAACAGTCAAACAAAAACTTAATGTAGGAGGTTGATGGCGGTCAAGCAAAGACTTACTGTAGGAAGTTTCTGACGGTCAAACAAAGACGTACTGTAGGAGGTTTATGATGGTCATACAAAGACATACAGTAGGAGATTTATGACGGTCATACAAAGACATACAGTAGGAGGTTGATGACGGTCAAGCAAAGACTTACTGTAGGAAGTTTCTGACGGTCAAACAAAGACGTACTGTAGGAGGTTAATGACGGTCAAACAAAGACGTACTGTACGAGGTTTATGATGGTCAACGAATGCCTTACTGTAGGAGGTTTATGACAGTCAAGCAAAGACCTACTGAAGGAAGTTTATGACGGTCCAGCAAAGATCTTACTATACAAGGGTTACGACGGTCAAACAAATACCTTACTGCAAGATGCTGATGACAGTCAAACAAAGACTTACTGTAGGAGGTTTATGACGGCAAAACAAAGACATACTGTAGGAGGTTATGACGGTCAAACACAGATATACTGTAGGAGGTTTATGACGGTCAAACAAAGACTTACTGTAGGAGATTTATGACGGTCAACCAAAGACTTACTGTAGGAGGTTATGACGGTCAACCAAAGACTTACTGTAGGAGATTTATGACGGTCAAACAAAGACCCACTATGGGAGGTTTATGACGCTCAAACAAAAAACCTACTGCAGGAGTTTTATGATGGTGAAACAAAGACTTACTGTAGGGGGTTAATGACGGTGAAACAAAGACCCACTCTAGGAGGTTTATGACGATCAAACAAAAAACTACTGTACGAGGATTATGACGGTCAAACAAAGAACTACTGCAGGAGATTATGAAGTTCAACCAAAGACTTACTGCAGGAGGTTTATGACGCTGAACCAAAGACTTATTGCAGGAAGTTTATGACGCTCCACCAAAGACCTACTGTAGGAGGTTTATGATGCTCAACCAAATACCTACTGTAGGAGGTTTGTGACGGTCAAACAAAGACCTACTGTAGGAGGATTGTGACGGTCAAATAAAGAACTACTGTAGGAGGTTTATGACGGCCAAGCAAAGACTTACTGTAGGAGGTTTATGGCGGTCAAGCAAAGACTTAATGTAGGAGGTTAATGACGGTCAAGCAAAGACTTCCTGTAGGAGGTTTATGACGGTCATGCAAAGACTTACTGTAGGAGGTTTATGACGGTCAAGCAAAAACCTACTGTAAGAGGTTTATGACGGTCAAAAAAACTCCTACTGTAGGAGGTTTATGACGGTCAAACAAAAAACTACTGTAGGAAGTTTATTACGGTCAAGCAAGGACCTACTGTAGGAGGTTTAAGACGGTCAAGCAAATACTTACTGTAGGAGGTTTATGACGGCCAAGCAAAGACCTGCTGTAGGAGGATTATGACGGTGAAGCAAAGACCTGCTGTAGGAGGTTAATGACGGTCAAGCAAAGACCTACTGTAAGAGGATTATGACGGTGAAGCAAAGAGCTTACTGTAGGATGTTTTCGACGGTTTTTTCTTACCGCCTAAACATGTAATATTGGGTAAGTAACGTCTTTGACCGATTTGTTTAATGTGGTGGTAGACAACGTTTGGGTTATTCCCCTTCATTTTATCCAACGTAGTCGTCGCCGCTGCTTTCCTTCACCTCCTACTTCTGCTCCTCCTCCTCCTGCTCCTTCTCCTCCTCTTCCTCTTGCTGCTGTTGCTGCTGCTGCTGCTATTGCCCCTCCTCCTCCTCCACCTCGCCATCGACGGTTTCATAATCTTTTTCTTCGTTGTCGACTTCTCTCCTCCTTTTCCTCCTCGTCGTCGTAGTCCTCCTCCTCTTCCTCCTTTTCATTCTTTCCCGCCAATGCATGATTACCTGAGAGTCCCGGTCCACAGTCCAGAGTGTAGGAGAGACCACTAGGGGTTTCTGGCCACCCGTCAACTTGAAGACACTTGCTGACCACTGTGAAAAACAGAATGCACCGTCTAAAGCCATGCGTTGCTTGAAGCAAACACGCCAAAAAAGTTTCAACTTCTTGCAAATATTGGGGACTCATGTTTCAACGCGATTTGTAGATGGAAATCCAGTCTGACGAAAAGTGAGACGACTGGAAGACAATGTTTGAAGCGTACAGCACAGCAGACACAGGTAAAGTTGCTTGCTTTGAAACTGCAATTGTTTTCCATTCATTGATGCTCAAACCGGAGATGCATAAACAGAGTTTGAAAGGAGCTAAGGTTTCATCCCAATAGATAAAAAGTAACACCCAGACGAATGAATTCGTGTGCACGGAGAAAGACAAAATCTAAAAATAAGAGGGGAAAGGAGAACCGAAAGGAAGGGAGAAATTATCATTTCGTGTAGCGATATTTACAAGAATGAGCTAGCCTAATCATGAAGAGACTCAAACATCTGCCGAGGCACTAGTTCTTTCCATAAATATTATTATGTCATGCTCCATGTAGGCTTACAACTCTACGCCACAGCACAACTAGACAAGAACTCGAAAATTAGAGACACAAACATCCCAAAGCATATCAAGTCACACTGACCTTTAGTTATGAGAACAACTGTAGACGTGACCCTTTCTGATGCTCCCGCGACGTCCGTTGCCTGGCAACCGTATGTGGCGTTCTCAGCAGAAGAAACATGAAGCCTGAATGCATGGCTGGACACGGCACTGACTGCAGATAGAAACAGACATCTTTTCATCGTGATTTGAGAGAGTGTGCACAGCAGAAAGATAGGAGAGCTCATATATCTGCGTATTCCTGTCACCACAGTCGTGGGTTCTTGACAGAATTTACGGTGTACAGCCTATATATTTATTTCCGGAAGGTGGCTCCTGTCGTTTGTGCAGGCTATCAGCTTGTTTAGTCATTTCGTTTATCCCTCCAGGTTTACTGGAGGTCCTACAGACTTTATCCCTCCAGGTTTACTGGAGGTCCTACAGACTTTATCCCTCCAGGTTTACTGGAGGTCCTACAGACTTTATCCCTCCAGGTTTACTGGAGGTCCTACAGACTTTATCTGTCTGTGTGTGTGTGTGTGTGTGTGTGTGTGTGTGTGTGTGTGTGTGTGTGTGTATGTGTGTGTGTGTGTGTGTGTGTGTGTGTGTCTGTCCCGACTCCACGGCTTATATCTCAAAAACTACTGGACGGATTTCCTTGAGATTTTGCACACTGACTGGAAGTTAGGTCCCATTCAATATTATCAAATTTTCAGAATCGAGGTTTGAAAAGAAAGTGACTTTTTTACATTTTGGTGTTGCAATGAAAACGATACAACAGACTCCATTTGCAAAATCTGTGACGTGATCATTTGACGTCGAATAACGTGACGTCATTTGCCAGGGGATTTTCGAGCAGCATGGATCCTATTATAGAATCAATGCGAGGAGAATAAATTCGAGAACATCGGCGAAGGTGAAAGAAAGATTTTTTACGATGCGTGTCGTTTCGTATCCTGGACGATTTTGTACCTAGTCGTTTCGTACTAAGACGCGCACTCGGCTATTTTTACACTACGCAAAGCGAGGTACGGATTTACACACGTTGCATTGTCTTTGTCATCACAGTTTTTAACAAATTCAGCATTTTTAACAACAGCTAGTATTTTCTCCTGAGGTTCAACAGTGAAAGGAATCTTGTGCATCAGAAATTACGAAGTTCGATTTTTCTGTTCTTCTCGCGTTTATCATTTTATGCTGCTCGATCGTCTGCTGCCCAGGCCGGGCGTAGATCATAATTATGCATCCGGTGTTTATTTCTTTATTTAGACCAGCTTTTTAGGGACGTGCTTTTCCGTGGAGAAAATAGTGTATAGATCTTTTACGAGAGATATAGTTTACTGACACCTTGACCCTTTTCCCAGCTTTAGTTTAGTGTGGGGATTTTCATTTTAGTGTTTACGCTCGCTTCTCCACGCACTCGGTTAATTATTGTTCATGTTTACAAATTACGAAACAAACGGTTTCTCACACACATATTGCTGTCAAGAAATACTATAAAAACCCTTGCACCCACTTGCATTCTGCTATTCGTTCACTAAACTTTATTCCTCACGCACGTGGCATAATCTATACAACATATCTCGCACAAGCGCTCTGGGGGAGACACGCGAAAACAGGGAGATCACTCTGTCGGAAATCTCGCTAAAATCAGCCGAGTGTGCGGTCTTATTAATGTATGGTCTTTGGTTCAGTCTCTTAACCCTGAGATGGGTTGTTGAGGCACCACTGATGACTTTCGGACAATCTTCCTCCATCGATCTCTATCCTCTGTGGCTCGCTGTGAGTCAGCAAAGGTCAAGCCTGTCCACTCTTTGATGTAGTATTCCCACCTCTTTCTCTGCCTGCCTCTCCTTCTCCCACCTGGTACGCGTACGGTACCTTGCAGGATGGTCTTGGCCAGCCCACTGCCTCTTGACACGTGACCGTACCACTTCAGCTTTCTGCTTTTCACGATTGAGAGCAGGTCTTCGTGCTGTCCAATTGCTCTCCTGACCCTGTTGCTGATTTCCTCATTCGTGACATGGTCTTTATATGAGATGTTCACAATCTTGCGGTGGTTTACGGAAAAGAACGTTATAGATGCTTTAAAAACACTCAGCCATATCAGTTTTCAATGGCACATTTGGTAGAGCATTGAACTCTTGGTCATGCGTGCGCTGAAACTTTTTTCTCTCTCTTTTTTCGAGAGGTTGTGGGTTCAAACCCGACCTGGTTTTTTGTGGTTTAGTGTGTATGTGTGTTTTCCCCTCCTCTTTTCTCGGGAGGTTGCGGGTTCGAACCCGATCTTTTTTAAATAGTGCCAAAACCTGGAGGTTCAGCGCCAGCGGTTTTTATCCCTCCAGGTTTACTGGAGGTCCTACAGACTTTATCCCTCCAGGTTTACTGGAGGTCCTACAGACTTTATTAGTCTGTCTGTGTGTCTCTCTGTCCCGACTCCACGGCTTATATCTCAAAACCTACTGGACGGATTTCCTTGACATTTTGCACACTAACTGGAAGTTAGGTCCGATTGAATGTATCAAATTTTCAGAATCGAGGCTTGAAGAGAAAGTGGTTTTCTAAGGTCGTATTCTCGAAATTACCAGTCGAAAAATGATTGAAGTGACAATTGACGGAATAGCCAAATTTGACGTCATTAATAACGTTACGTCATTTGCAAGTACAATTTCGATCCTATATGCCAGGAGAAGAATTTCGAAACACCTGGGGAGGTAGGCAATTTGATGGAATGGCGAAATTCCAACATGTGCGACGTCATCAATAACGTGACGTCATTTGCGAGGACAGAGAATGAATTTAGATAGATAGATATGTCCTCAGATGTCTTAGGCCGCGAGGCCTTTATCTGATCTTTTGATCAGTACTTATGGCTACTCTCACTTTTTACTACCCTAGTTCTAACGATCTTAAAAGATCGTGCCTATTCTCTATACTTTTCTTCCGGTGGCTTATGAGTGGCAGAGAGTGGTATGGCAACAGCGGGTGGCCAACATCATCACAGTACATGTAGTCTTTGAACATCGTGTCAATTCTGTTTTTGAAGCTGTTTAATGATGAACACTGAATTTGAGAACACTGGTAAAGGAGAAAGAATTATATCTGTGTGTCGACTCTCTGTCTCTACATTTCAATTGACGTAACAGCAGAAATTATGGGTAACCTTTTACACAGTTTTAGATCGAAATCGAGTCCTTCGTATGTTGAACGTCTACGTTGAACAAATACTTTTTGTCTGCATTTCTCGTACTGGCACAACTTGGTGACTTAAAGAAGTCGCTCCACTCCACGTCTACGAGATCATTGTACAATTTGTAAGCCTATATTAGGTCACCACGAATTCTTCTTCTCCTCACTCAATAGTACATGTACTACCAAGTTCTGTTCGTATGGCCTAGTGGCAGTGAATCGATAATAAACTTACCTGAAATAGACCTTGAGTATCCTAAAATGTACAAGACCGACTCAAATTTCATGAACTATCATCCATTTTCCTACAATTGTGTAGTACAATCGTTTTAGCGTTTTTAATCGACCCTGATACGACCTATCGCGATTTTGTCCTTTCATATCATGGTCGAAACTTCGCTGGCTTCGCGGATCGCTTTCGCCTATCAGACGACAGCTTCGTATACAATCATCACTGCGAGGCAGCGCGAAATTTACCGAAGTCGACCAAAAAACTCGCATTCATACAAATAATGAACCAATTCGAGTTTCTTTCTCAGATTATTCAGACTTTGTCCGATTATTACCACCGTAAGATAGCAGGAATTTCACATCCGGCGTCATCGCTTCTGATTGGCCGGTTTGTGTCACGTGACGGTGATAGTTTCGTCTGCTACTCGCTCTGACGTTATGGTCCAAGTAGTTTGATGTTTACTTCGTCCGCTGAACGCTGCCAAGACTAATGCGCGAATGAATGAAGTATGATTTCATAATTTTTCAGGATTAATACAAATTTATATCAAATACATCAGTTCAATTTAATCGAGTCAATTAATCGAGTACATGTCCACCAAGTCAAAAATATGTTGAGTGGAATGCAAGTCAGAAAAGTTACACTTGCAGTCTAACACCATCAGATTATCTGCAACTTTTCGAAGCGAATCTAGCCTAAAAACCTACCAGTTATGCATCGTGTTAACAGGATTGACTCGTTCTGTTCCACAGTTGGCGGAGAACGTTTCAATTTTGCTGGTTTTCAGCATTACGCGATCGCGCAATTTTTTTCTTCAAATCAGAAATAGCTTTACATTTTTGTCCTCCTGTAACCACCATCAGATGTCCAGCGTCGGCATTAACAAAGAATTACAGAAAACCCACAACAACTATTATCTTTTTATCCATAAATAAAGATACTTCATACACAACACTTTCATGAAACACAAACAAACAAATGAAAATATAGATTTTTTTTTCACCAGCATTGTCCACTTTAGGGTGGCGAACTTTTGTCTCAGTGTCATATCAATTCTCTAAGTCTAATGGCTCGTGTGGTAGAGCATTGGACTCGTGGTCATGCATGACCAGGTTCGATTCTGCGCTGAAACTTTTTTCTTCTCTTTTTTCGAGAGGTTGTGGGTTCCAACCCGACCTGGTTTATTGTGTTTTTGTTCATGTGTGTTTTTTCCCCATCTTTTCTCGAGAGGTTGCGGGTTCGAACCCGATCTTTTTCAATTTTTTTAAATATGCCAAAACCTGGAGGTTCAGCGCCAGCGGTTTTTATCTGTCTGTGTGTGTGTGTGTGTCTGTCTGTCCCGACTCCACGGCTTATATCTCAAAAACTACTGGACGGATTTCCTTGAGATTTTGCACACTGACTGGAAGTTAGGTCCGATTCAATATTATCAAATTTTCAGAATCGAGGTTTGAAAAGAAAGTGACTTTTTTACATTTTGGTGTTGCAATGAAAACGATACAACAGACTCCATTTGCAAAATCTGTGACGTGATCTTTTGACGTCGAATAACGTGACGTCATTTGCCAGGAGATTTTCGAGCAGCATGGATCCTATTATAGAATCAATGCGAGGAGAATAAATTCGAGAACATTGGTGAAGGTGAAAGAAAGATTTTTTACGATGCGTGTCGTTTCGTATCCTGGACGTTTTTGTACCTAGTCGTTTCGTACTAAGACGCGCACTCGGCTATTTTTACACTACGCGAAGCGAGGTACGGATTAACACATGTTGCATTGTCTTTGTCATCACAGTTTTTAACAAATTCAGCATTTTTAACAACAGTATTTTCTCCTGAGGTTCAACAGTGAAAGGAATCTTGTGCATCACAAATTACGAAGTTCGATTTTTCTGTTCTTCTCGCGTTTATCATTTTATGCTGCTCGATCGTCTGCTGCTCAGGCCGGGCGTAGATCATAATTATGCGTCCGGTGCTTGTTTCTTTATTTAGACCAGCTTTTTAGGGACGTGCTTTTTCGTGGAGAAAATAGTGTATAGAACTTTTACGAGAGATATAGTTTACTGACACCTTGACCCTTTTCCCAGCTTTAGTTTAGTGTGGGGATTTTCATTTTAGTGTTTACGCTCGCTTCTCCACGCACTCGGTTAATTATTGTTCATGTTTACAAATTACGAAACAAACGGTTTCTCACACACATATCGCTGTCAAGAAATACTATAAAAACCCTTGCACGCACTCGCATTCTGCTATTCGTTTACTAAACTTTATTCCTCACGCACGTGGCATAATCTATACAACATATCTCGCACAAGCGCTCTGGGGGAGACACGCGAAAACAGGGAGATCACTCTGTCGGAAATCTCGCTAAAATCAGCCGAGTGTGCGGTCTTATTAATGTATGGTCTTTGGTTCAGTCTCTTAACCCTGAGATGGGTTGTTGAGGCACCACTGATGACTTTCGGACAATCTTCCTCCATCGATCTCTATCCTCTGTGGCTCGCTGTGAGTCAGCAAAGGTCAAGCCTGTCCACTCTTTGATGTAGTATTCCCACCTCTTTCTCTGCCTGCCTCTCCTTCTCCCACCTGGTACGCGTACGGTACCTTGCAGGATGGTCTTGGCCAGCCCACTGCCTCTTGACACGTGACCGTACCACTTCAGCTTTCTGCTTTTCACGATTGAGAGCAGGTCTTCGTGCTGTCCAATTGCTCTCCTGACCCTGTTGCTGATTTCCTCATTCGTGACATATGAGATGTTCAAAATCTTGCGGTGGTTTACGGAAAAGAACGTTAAAGATGCTTTAAAAACACTCAGCCATATTAGTTTTCAATGGCCCATTTGGTAGAGCATTGAACTCTTGGTCATGCGTGCGCTGAAACTTTTTTCTCTCTCTTTTTTCGAGAGGTTGTGGGTTCAAACCCGACCTGGTTTTTTGTGTTTTAGTGTGTATGTGTGTTTTCCCCTCCTCTTTTCTCGAGAGGTTGCGGGTTCGAACCCGATCTTTTTAAAATAGTGCCAACACCTGGAGGTTCAGCGCCAGCGGTTTTTATCCCTCCAGGTTTACTGGAGGTCCTACAGACTTTATCTGTCTGTCTGTGTGTGTGTCTGTCTGTCCCGACTCCATGGCTTATACCTCAAAAACTACTGGACGGATTTCCTTGAGATTTTGCACACAAACTGGAAGTTAGGTCCGATTGAATGTAACAAATTTGCAGAATCGAGACTTGAAGAGAAAGTGGTTTTTTAAGGTCGTACACTCCAGAGCGCCTCCCCAAAAACGCGGTTCATGGAATGGCGAAATTGCGTAATGTTTGACGTCATTAATAACGTTACGTCATTTGCAAGTAGAATTTTGAGGATAATGGATTTCGTACACTCGGAAGCACCTCCCTCGATAGTCAATAGATGTAAGAGCTTATAATCGAGTCAAACTCTTTTCCTACGTTTACAAAACAACATTTGGCTTCTTTGTATGATGAACGTCTACCAGCAGACGCAAAAAAGCGATACTACGCTGTGTTGGCGTCAAATTCATTCCATTTGTGAAACCGGTAAAGTATATGTACCATCTAGATCGTTGCCTTTGCTGGTTAAAAGCCTGGAATCGCCCAGCAAACTAACTGAATGTCGACACAATCACGCGGCACTGTTGCACATTTGCAGTCAACGTAAGATCTCGCACGACGATTTGATTCAAGGCCTAGTGCTAATTGTTTTGATGGTCTGGTCTCAGTGTCACAAAAATATGATGATTTAATCAATCCCTGATTTAAAAAATAAGTACGTTGTCCTATATTGATCGACATTCTGAGTGAAATAGATCTATTTCACTGTCCCGCCTGGCGAACTAGCTTGTTGCCGGCTGTATCGAGCTTGTGTGTTCGTGTAGGCCTACTCAAAAGTCAAAATCACAGTCGTCTCCGAAACAAGGAATAATCAGAGTAAGGGGGAAAAACATCAATTGATGGAATAGCCTAATCCACATCGAGTGAAACAGTCGCGTTCTGGCGACTAGTGTCAATTTTAATGGCTGACGGTGATTTATTTTGTCATTTCACGGAACGGTGAAATGCATGATGGCGTAAAGCCGTAATTGATGCCCAACATTTCCGGCATTTGAACGAGAACGAGACCGCCGAGTGAAGAACATGTTGCGATATATTACATGGTCATCGGTATGTCACGTGACTGTAAGGAAGAGATTTCAAACATCGAGTATTCTGTTCGATCAGACAGAGTACTCCGAGTACTCTGTCCGGAAATGTTGGGGACAACGACCATTTCAGCGTAATGACATCGAGTCAATCAGAGTTATCTTTCCTACTTCAGCAAAACGCTTCGATATATGTTGAACCTCTACCAGCAGACACCAAAATGCGATACTACGAGAAGAATATTGACATTGATGGGTTAGATCCGTATGAAATACCAAACAGTTCATGCTATCATCCATTTTTCTACAATTTACAGTGCAAAATACGAACCACGGGGGTTTATGAAAAGGTCGTTATAAATGCTTCACATACATACAAGTTTTCAATGGCACAGTTGGTAGAGCATTGGACTCTTGGTCATGCATGACCAGGTTCGATTCTGCGCTGAAACTTTTTTTCTCTCTCTTTTTTCGAGGGGTTGTGGGTTCGAACCCGACCTGGTTTTTTGTGTTTGTGTGTGTGTGCGTTTTTTCCTCCTCTTTTCTCGAGAGGCTGCGGGTTCAAACCCGATCTTTTTTTTTTTCCAAAACCTGGAGGTTCAGCGCCAGCGGTTTTTATATTATTCGGTTCAAACAATTTTAATTTTTTTAGCTGAAAATCAAATTCCTAGTAGTTAAAGAATCATTCCATCACACTGGCCCAGAAGTACGCACACAAGCACCACACGTGCATGCACAAGTGAGCGCACGCGCGATATGACATCGCCTTACCTTGCGACTGATATGGTGCGGAGTTCTTGTACCACGTGACGTTGACAGCGACATTGAGAGGTCTGATTACCTCGCACGTAAGATTGAAAGGTTGCTGGCCTTCGAGGTTGATGCCATGCGGTCGCAGTGTCACTTCTGGCAGCCTTGTGATGTCGATGTGCAGACTCTTGTTGAGACTCTGGCGTTGGCTTAACGTCACGATGCACAACACCTCACCTGCAACGGAAGTTGTTCTCTTCCTTGGTTTGCTTTATTTGTGACAAACCTATAGTCTTATATGAATGAGACAAGAGCTCAATCAGATTCTCTATGAAGACTTTGTGAAGGCAAGGACGTCACATTTTGCGGTACAGGAAGTATATTTCGGCCAACAATCCGTCCGAGGGATCTTGAGAGAACGGCAGCGACTTCTGCAACCTCTCATCAGGACTTCCTGTCGGGTCTTTGAAGCAAGCCGCCGCCAACACCTGCAGGGTGCCAGGGTCAAAAAGCACAGCACACAAGATAATCTGGCCTAGCCAAAACGGCCTTGAGATTTTGTGCTTAAGGGACAGAGTGCGCACACCAAAAGGCATTACTATGCACGGTACCATACGCAACTAGTCTCGTTCACACACACTTAGATTTTATTTATTTATTTATTTATTTATTTTTTTTTTGGGGGGGGGGGAGGAATAACCGTCTCCTCGGACATAGCGACACTTGTTTAGTTTTGGATTCGCTTTGAAATGTTTTTTAATTTGTTAGCTGTTTTGATATTTTGCGACTTGTTCGAGTTTCCTTTTTTTCTAACTTGAAAACAAAAACACGGTTTGTGACCGACAATGACCTAAATGTGACGTCAGAACATGAACGCACCTTTATCGAGAGGAAGCACTGGCAAAAAGGTCAGCACGCCCTGGAAACCGTACAAATCACCCGGAACCTGCAACACGCGCGTGCGCACTCTGCCGGACAGCGAGGCCCCTATTGGGGCGCCCCCTAGCGTCCAGCGGAAGGAAGCCCTTTCCCCTCCAGTGCTGACAGCGCGCGCAGTGCAGGTGATGTTGGTTTCCTGCCCCTCCATCACCTGCCCCGATGCATTCAGGGAGATGATGGTAAGCGACGTGTCTGTGGGAGAGACAGTAGTGCGGTGTGAACGCAGTGATTGATGGCCGAGTGACGCAACATGATGTTAAGTGAGGAGGCATTATTGCATGATGAGTTATCGCCTTTATTTCAATGTCCATTGTCCCTGCCGCCTTCTCTTCTTCTCAAACACTCCATCTATTGTTCCTGCCCCCTCCTCACCCTTCCTGGGAATACTGTTATCATAATCGTTATGTTTTTGTAATCAGCGTCGCAATTATTGTCACCATCCTCGACACGCTCCTTCTCCTCCTCATTTTTGATATGTAGCCCACCATCACTACCTCGTTACCATTGTGATAGTCATCACTATTCCTTCTACTACCACCACCACCACCACATATCAATACCACAACAACACTTTCATCATCATCATCATCATCATCAGGAGGGCATTTGCAGCGGCGGCGGCGGCGGCAGCACCATCACCACTACCAAAACCACCAACATCACAACCATCACCACCACCAGCATCTCCAACACCAGCGTCACCACTAGCAACATCACGAAAAATGGCACTCACTGCCCAGGGAGACGGTAGGCTGCCAGATTGTGTAGGCGCCGAGGGTGGAGGCCTGGGTGAAATGCTGTGCTGCCAGGGAGATGTTGCCTGTCTGGTTGACGCTCACCACGCCGTCCACAAGCACGCTCCCGGACCTGCATGTCGCCATGGCAACAGGTTAAAGCGCTAAAATCTGGTCTCTAGTGCCACCGAGATGAGGTGTTAAACGTCATGACTGAGATGAAAGCAAATCCCAAGACACAAGGCACGTTCGATGAATGTAGTCAGTGCTTCGTTGCTTTACAATTCGTCTTGCCTAAGCGCCAATCAAGTTCAATCAAATGCTGCAGCGAGTTTCTAAACAGCTATCAAAGCAAAACTGAGTCTTAATATTGACTCAAAAATGTTAAATTTGGAACTGTAAACCAAGATAGTTAAACTTTTCCCTTACCATATAAAGTATAGCATATACTGTTGCTGATGTAAAAGCGGGCTTAATTCATTTGCAAAATCATGGCTGTTAATGAGGAAGCAAGGGTAAAGTAGCAAAACTGATAAGAAAGTAATTTTTCTACCATTCATCCGTCTTCAAATTTCTTTGAGAAAGTCTCCTGCATCCCAAAGAAAATTATACAATTATTATTATTTCAGTTAAGGGAAAACGTATATACCACACATTTACTTTTAAGTAAACAGCGCTTAAGCTGTCAAGAAGCTCCATATAAAAAGGACACAATTTACCGAATCTGGAGAGTCAAACTCAGTTTTAAGAAAAAGCGTCTTTATGCGTAATATGAAGTAGGATGAAAATAGCATTTCAAAACCCAGAAACTTGCTCTTGATGACATGAGAGAAAATTACTCCAGACATTAACCAGCACCTCCATCTCGCTTCTTCACCCAATATGACATCCACGTGTGTAAGAGAAGTACACGGTATGAATTCATGTCAAGAAATTCCTCGCACTGTGATTAATTCAGCATTAGGAGCAGGTGACATTTATCACGCTTACAAATCTCCACCAGTGATTAATTGTGACGCATCAACTGCATCTCAATGATATAAAAGATTATGACAATACTTTCCAACTTATGTAGCGTCACCCACCATCACGTGACAATGAGACAGACTGGAGAAACGATGGTAATTATCAAAACCTTCTCCAAATCTACGTTTGGTCACTGCTTTATTTTTGGCATGCATTTTTTCTTTGCATCTTTATACTGAAATCATGCTGGCAAGTTTGACTGTATGTCAGCTGTCTATTCAATACCATGTGCATTTTTTTCCATTACATGGTTGAAAAGTACAAATGTTTCAATAAGGATGTCAACAATTGTACTCAAGAAAAGGGTATAACTGAATTTGCAAACGGCAGACTTATACAACTCCGATACTATTCCAATTATTCATGTCAAACATGTGTGCACACACAGACACAGAACATATCTCGGGGAAAAGTGCATTTACAAAATCATCAGCAAACATCCACCCTCTGAGCCAGTATGACCACTAGTACAGTTAACAATAAAATCATATATTCAAAACACATACAATGGGAAACGTACAGACTGCAGGAGAAAATAGGACTTAAGAGAGAGAGAGAGGGGGGAGGGGGGAGAGATAAGACGGGGATATGTGTGGAAATTGAGGGACAGGAGAAGAAATCTGGGAGGTTGAGGGGTGGGTGAGGGGAGTGGGACTGCGGACTCCGGGTGGGGACGAGGCTGGAACACCAGGCTTTCGCTGATCTTTCGAGATGACGCCAACCACTTTTCGCCCCGAAACACACACGCACGCATGCAAGCGCATACACACACACACACTCGCATACACGCACGCATGCACACACACACGCGCGCACGAACGCATGCACGCACGCACACACGCTGTGTAAGTTTGTGTATATCAACGTTCTAGAGATCAGAGGAGTATCGATAAAAACAGCGTGAAGACGGTGGACATGCATGGAACAGATGGATGTGCTTGGCACAATTTGCTGTGACGGAGTCGATGGTTGTTAAGTGTTTTGTTATCATTTTGATGCACTTTTATGAGAATGAGAATTGTTTCACTCGTCACCCTTGTCTATGGCAGTGTGGCGTTTTCTTTCGTGGAGTTAAGGAACTTTTCTAAGACAAATTGGTTTGACATTAATCATTCCATACATCTTCTGGGTCCAATAAATGCTTTTAATGTGATACCACAATACAGCAACATATATTTAATTTAGTACAAATATTAATTATGATTATTTTGTTGATAAGATTACGAAGAAAAAAAAAACGCAACACTAAGTTTGAAATAAATGGAGATTCCAGACTAAATATTTCCCACTACCATATCCTTATATGAAGACCCAATTAATTGATTGATCCTAAAGACGCTGGAGACTAAAAATATGAGCAATAGAACTCATTACACTCATCCATTTCAATTTATTTTTACCCATGTATCACAGTTATTAATCGTAATTCAGATATTATTATTAAAAGTCTTTGTATTTACAAAATGCTTACAAACGTTTCAGCAAGAAATTATTTTGTTGACCTCGGCAATGTTCCTAAGGTCCTGAGTAACTGCAGGCAGTCCAAAACTACTGTTTTCTGTTAAGACCCTTATTTAAATCTTGTATTACCGTTGTGCTAATTGTGCCAAAATGAAATTGATAATGACCTGCCTTGGACATCAACTGGTACCATGAAGCATCGTCTGAAGGGCGTGCCTGTAATTAACCCTTCACATCGCTCCGCTCACAGCAGCATCTGGGACAAACTGAACTCTACTGGGGTATTGAAAACTGCTGAAAACTGCACTCATTTACTGTTTCCCACGACCATCGTTCGGGATATCGGTTGTCCACCCCCCACCCCACCCTTCCTCCCACACCACGCACATGTTTTTCTCCTTGGAGCGTAAGCTCTGTTTATTTCTCAGCACAACTCCACTTCTCTCATAAACGCCTCGAGGGAACTGCCAGTCACAGGTACATGCGCGTCGACTGACTGGCGGTGCCAGCGGTGGGCGCTGCTATGAACGGTTAATCGTCATTGCAATCGCCTCACGCAACATTAACCCTGCTCAGACAACGCAGTTACGAGTTACGGCTGCGAGCAAGCTGGGTAGCCCATGCAAGTGTTTGAGACTGCTAGTTAACTCATTTTATCTGCTGACCCTGCCAACACCTCCTCTGAGAGACGATGCGTCAAACACGCTGTAGGAACACGGCACGCAGTAAGATATAACATCATTTTAAACTCTTCCACCTAGAGGTACTACTACTAGTGCTCTGGGGAATGGCCTGCCAAATCTGTTACACGGGCGGGATGAAAAAAGTCTAAGTAGCTCGCTCTGATGCGAGTCAGAAAAAGATTCTCTCAATAGCACACACTCATAACTAAGTAGCATGATATACAAGTACAGGATCATAAGTATTATAAAAATCATACACACAAATAACACAAACAAATATCGCATGCTCCTTTTAACAGAAATACCCATATCCCAAGTACACAAATGAAAGCGCCCGCAAGTATGCACACTAACGTAAAACTCACGCAAACGCAGGACAGTCAACATCTGTTGAGCTCATTTATGCACGTGAGCGCTTTAAAATCACACTTATTCACACGTGCACGCACATTCGCAAACACCCTTACAGGCAAATAAATATGCCAACTCTCTCTCTCTCTCTCTCTCTCTCTCTCTCTCTCTCTCTCTCTCTCTCTCTCTCTCTCTCTATCTATCTATCACACACACACACGCGCGCACACACACACACACACACACACACATACACACACACACACACACATACACACACACACACACATACACACACACACACACATACACACACACACACACACAGGTTATGTCAACGCACACCCCCCTCAGGATTGGAGCGGTCTGAAACTGGGCAGACAGTAGCGTTTGTGGGTTTTTTTTTACGAGGACGAGGAAGGATAAATATTACCCTGACATCACAGATTTCATAAATGGCACAGTAAAGACCAATTATTTCTTTGAGAGCAAATATGGATAAATATCAAACACACACATAACTTTTTGGGGGGTGGTGGGGTGGGGTGGGTTGGGGGATGTTGTACAATTTTCAGAACCAGTTCAGGAATGACTATGGAAATCTGGTTTTATTACTCAGTATTACTAAATAACGTTTAAACTTCATGAAATGTATCACTTCTGTTGGGTCGATTTGGCAACGTTACTTTTAAAACTGTGAGAAAAAGGATAGAATGGCGAGAATTTCACATGACCTTTAAGAGTCGACAAACAAGATTCTACTGAAGCCAGTTCAGGATGAAAACATGCTTGCAGTTGGATATATACCTGAAGCCTAGAATTCGAATGATGTGGACTCCCTGCACTCCATTGCTGATGAAAAACTTCCGCAACTGAAAGCACAAAATTATATTTCAAAACTATGTTTATACAGTTCAGTTCAGTCTCTTAACCCTGAGATGGGTTGTTGAGGCACCACTGATGACTTTCGGACAATCTTCCTCCATCGATCTCTATCCTCTGTGGCTCGCTGTGAGTCAGCAAAGGTCAAGCCTGTCCACTCTTTGATGTTGTCTTCCCACCTCTTTCTCTGCCTGCCTCTCCTTCTCCCACCTGGTACGGTACCTTGCAGGGTGGTCTTGGCCAGCCCACTGCCTCTTTCTGCTTTTCACTATTGAGAGCAGGTCTTCGTACTGTCCATTTGCTCTCCTGATCCTGTTGCTGACTTCCTCATTCGTGACATGGTCTTTATATGAGATGTTCAGAATCTTGCGGTAGCATCTCATTTCCAGGGCTTGTATCCGTCTCTGTACGTTTATACACTCTTCTCAAATTCCTTTTCAACTTTAGCAAAACGAGCCACGAACGCTAAATAATTTTCTTTAGTAAACTCACGAAGTGTCCGACTTGCTCAATGTGATTACTCACAGAAATGTTCGTTTAGTATAAATGCTGATTTATTGCTATGGATCAAATGCAAGTATGTAATAATCTAGACGCCTTCGTGCGCAACGAGTTTTACGAGACTGCGTGCATGTGTGCGCGTGTTTGTGCGTGCGGGCGTGCGTGCAAGTGCGAGTGCGTGTATGTATGGTGCGTGTGTGCGTACGCGCGAGCATGTGTTGGGTATGTTATCTACTTACCCCTTCAGTCAGGACGTCAGCAAGGCTGCGCGAGGCATTGGAGTCTGGGTCGGAGAGGTTTTTGTCCCACTGAGCATTGAGCACTTTGAACTCCACCAGCATATCCATCAAAACCGGAACCTCTGTGAAGACATGCGACGCGTCAGTGTTGCAGCGTATACGTCACAGCATAGTATGTACGTCACATTCAGCACAAAGCACCCGACACATTTAGTACGCACACCAGACACGTCACACTAAGACCAGTTCCCACATCACAGTACATGATGAGCGTCACATTCAGGGGACCCCCTGTGGGTTGGGGGTCAGAATAGACACACCGCATCTCCCTAAGTGATTCGTAAGAAGCGAATAAATAGGGACATCTTTACTTGAATTGAGCCTACTTGGTGCGATTGTGGTGATTTTCGTGCTTAATGGCCTTACATGGCCTACCAAGGCTGATAGGTCGTAAAACTCCATCACATTCAGGGCACATATTATATGTCACATTCAGCGCCATCAAGAACGTCACAGCACAATACTCTCGTCAGAACAGCACGCGTCACATTCATACAACACACCTGTGCAGTAAATGTGTTAATGTCTGCATAGCACAGCACACACATTACATCCGCCACAGATATCATATCGCACGAGCATGTCGTTTTATACACAACATTTTATACCATATGCCACAGCATAACAGCAGTACCAAACTGCACACGTATCATTCAACAAAACTCTCTCATCGCAGTGCGAATGTACAGTTTCACGGAAAACTTAATTCTTCATGGTTTATGTGTTGAGACACCTAATTGATATTGCACAAGTCAAAAT
>JAWQFJ010025284.1:47500-60229 GCA_034096865.1 Theodoxus fluviatilis
GAGAGACAGAGAGAGAGAGAGAGAGAGAAGCGTAGGCTCACAAAGGCCACAATACAGGCACGAAGGTCGCCACATGAGATGCGTGCAACCAGTCGGTATTCGAGGACCCCACACCACCACCCACCAAAAATGTGTTGTGGTTAATGTAACATAGACACACACACACTCACACACACACAAACACACACACACGCGCGCGCCCGCGCGCACACACATACATGCACACCCACGCACACAAACATGCACACAAACACACACACACACACACACACACACACACACACACACACACACATAAGGCCGATCGATAGGTTGACCTGAATTTTTTTTAATTTTAAGATGAGGCCAGATAGAACGCAAATCAAATTTTCCATCATTGACAACTAAAACAAGAAGGGCAAAGCCCACACGACTCACATGCTGAGAGGATGTGAAAAATGGCGGTTTTTTAGACAACATTTACGGTCTCTGCGACCTTGACCTTGAAGCAAGGTCAAGTCACTATGTATGTTTATTAACACCTTGTCATCATACACCATCATGCCAAATTGGGTGTTGATAGACTTAATAGTCTCCGAGAAAAATCCAACGTTAAAGTTTTTTACGGATGCCCGGACTGATGACACAGGTGACCTAGTATGAAAGTATAACATGTGTACCACAATGTTATGAAGTTAGGAAGAGTTATCTTCCATAGTTCAGGCTCAAGGTCACTTCAAAATATGTATACAATATAACTTTAAAGAGCTGTGACCTTGACGCAAGGTCAAACTGGTATCAAAAGATAGGGATTACTTTGCCCTATATACCATATATAGGTCAGGTATCCAATCTCAAAAACTTCAGAGAAAATTTGGAAAATGTGAAAAATGGCTGTTTTGTTTAGACATTTACGGCCCCTGCGACCTTGACCTTGAAGCAAGGTCAAGTCACTATGTATGTGTTTTGACGCCTTGTCATCCTACACCATCATGCCAAATTGGGTGTTGAGAGACTTAATAGTCTCCGAGAAAAATCCAACGTTAAAGTTTATTTTACGGACGCCCGGACGGATGAAACGGGTGAGTACATAGACTCACTTTTGCTTCGCATGTGAGTAAAAAAAAAAAAAGGGTTGATAGGTTGACCTGAAATTTTTTTGACTTATTTTAAAGACTTTTACAAGAAGGGCAAAGCCCATACGACTCACATGCTTGACCTTGAACTTTATACGACCTTGACCTTCAGGTGACCTTCAAGGTCAAGGTCAAACAACTAAACCTACCAATGACATCATACACTAAGAAATGCTTTACACATTTTCCCTACCAAAATACATGTGACCTTGACCCAAGGTCAAGGTCATCCAAGGTCATGCAACACAAAGCTGTTAATTCAAGACATAGGAAGCACAATGGTGCTTATTGGCACTTTCTACCATGAGATATAGTCACTTTTAGTGGTTCACTACCCCATTTTGGTCACATTTCATAAGGGTCAAAGTGACCTTGACCTTGATGATATGTGACCAAATGTGTCTCATGATGAAAGTATAACATGTGCCCCACATAATTATTAAGTTTGAAACAGTTATCTTCCATAATTCAGGGTCAAGGTCACTTCAAAATATGTATATAATCCAACTTTGAAGAGCTCCTGTGACCTTGACCTTGAAGCAAGGTCAACCAAACTGGTATCAAAAGATAGGGCTTGCTTTGACCTATATACCACTTGTAGCTAAGGTCGCCATTCTCAATAACGTGGGAGAAAATTGGGAAAATGTGAAAAATGACTGTTTTTGAGACCACATTTATGGCTCCTGTGACCTTGACCTTGAAGCAAGGTCAAGTCACTATGTATGTTTTTTGAGGCCTTGTCATCATACACCATCATGCCACATTTGGTGTTGATAGACTTAATAGTCTCCGAGAAAAATCAAACGTTTAAGTTTTTTACGCCCGGACGGACGCTCGGACGCCCGGACGCCCGGACGGACGGACGAAACGGCTCAGTACATAGACTCACTTTTGCTTCGCATGTGAGTCAAAAAACACACTTAAGCAATGGCTTCGCCGAGTGATCCCGGGGCAGACGGAACAGCACTCCGTTGTTTACTGTCGATTTCTTTCTTTCCTTTTTTTGGTTTTGCATGATTGAAAAATAAAGTTTAGGGTCGACAGAAAAAATAGGGTCGGTCGAGTTGCCGAAACCACAACTGTTGTCCTACTTGATAAGTTGATTGCATGGTTGGCCATTTTAGCTTCATGTCGGCATTTTGAAACTGCAGAAGAAGCATATGTAAAAGAATTTAGTCAGTGGATGGCAAATAAAACTGTATCACTGTGATCAATGGATCATTAATCGCTAACTGTAGATCGTAGGTGTATCTTTCGACCCTAAAATGTACATCATTCTCTTCTTCTTTTCTTCCTTCGTACGCTCTAATCATCACTTCTTCCATCACTAATATGAAAACTCTCACCGTCACTAACAAACACATACATGCATGAGCGCGCTCTAATGCACTCACGCACGTGCACACACACACACACTCACACACACTCATACACACACAGACATGCACATGCAATCATACACACATACATACACATACGCACACACACACACTCACGTACACAGACGCAAGTGTGCATGCCTGCACACATAAAACATGTACACACATGGGTGCGCTCACGCACACACGCACAGGCACACACATACGCACGCACGTGCGCACTAGCAGGCAACGTCACGCGGCACGGCGTCTAACCTGTACTGCATGGTGTATGAGAGGACCAGGGTTCGATACTCCGACCGCTCAAAACTCCAGGATACCCCGATGCTGCTGCTGTTTGCTGACGTCACTTGCAGTGCAGGAGGGGGTGGCTCCACTGGACAGAGAACAGTCAATGTCAATAAATAGGAGTTGCAGTTCACAGGTCTGAGTACGAATGCTTCAGAAGAAAGGAGAGAACACAAAGATATGCAGAAGCAGGTAAAGAGAAAAGAAGACGATAGCAGACGACGCTGTATCACAGGTATTTACAGGAATCTTTCATAGAATGGTGAGAAAAAAGAAACAGAACAAATTCAATTAAAGAAATTAGTGTCCACAGGAGCCTCATGCAAAATGTACTTCAGTCAGCGTAAGATCAGCCTAAGAAGATTAGCGAAAATGAAGCGACGCACACATGCACGCACGCACGCAAGCGCACATTGGGTAAAATCTCCCAGCGGAAATCTAAAGGCCATCTTTGGCCGGGCGTACCATTCTCTCACGAACTTGTGCGGAGGGTAGGAAAAGATCGCCTTCAGGGAGTTGTCTATCCAACTGCAGAGTTACATGAGAAGCAGCGTAGTATCGCTTAACTTTTGACTTTCGATTGATTTGACTTCGACCCACATCTTGATTTGAATAATATAACAATTTCAATGATTTATTGATGTATTTTACACCGTGCTCTGAGAAACTGATACTAACGTGATCTAGATACGGTTTCTTCGCATGTACATGTATTTCAGTAACCTCAAAATGAGCGTTTTGCATCCAAGCCGAGAAAAAAATGGCGGTTGGTGCGCACAGCCAGAGCATGTCAAGGAAACACTGCGTACACTTCAAACCTGAAGCGCGTTCGATGCCTTGATGCCTCTACCAACTACATTTCACCTCGTTGTAGATGTGTGCACCTTCGGAGAGAGGGTTGAACTCGTCCTTTTTGGGGACAACTCTGCAACTCACATGTGACGTTCACAGTGACGTTGAGGGAGACGGTGTTGTTGCCATCATTAACGTGAACAGCGAGCTGATGTTGATCTTGAAGGGGCAGATCGGCCTTGACCGAGACCAAGGCCTGGCTGGGGTCAGAGCGCTTCGCGGTCACAGCAAAGTAGGCCGTAGCTGTGGAATAGAGAGGTCATGTTGGACACAACATTCAGGCAAGGTAACACACAGGCAGCATTATTCATCGCTTCCTCGTCAATATCTTTGTTTGGTGGAAGTCGAATACGACCACAACGGAATAACATTCCTCCAAACGAAATCAATGTGTCCTTCAGGACATATCAAGCTAATAATGCAACTCAAAAACGGACCTGGCCAGAAATTATTCTCCTCCTCCCACAACAGTACAGCAGCAGCAGTAGCTGCAGTAACAACAACTATGTCAACAACGCTACCTCCCGAACCAACCAAACAACCAATCAACAGGCCAACTCTCCGAGCAGCCAATTGACCATTTAATCCGTTAATCAACCAACAAAAAACATAAGTTATACTGGTAGTTGCGTTCCCGTTTCAGTCGATACCATAATCAACTGCCTGAGCTTTAGCTTAGAAATGACTGCACGTACCGATGTTATGAAGAAACACTTCACTCACAGTTTTGGGATATGGCGGCCAATGTGAAGGACAACGTTCGTAGAAGGGGTGAAAGGTCAGGGTCAGTGCAGTTGATGATCACAGCGGAAGTGCCGACAGCAGAGGCAACAGTGAGGTCTCCTATTGCCAGGGCATTGCAGACAGGTGGGTCGTTCACGTCAAGTACATTTATTTCCACATCCACGTAAGATTCGAGACGGGAGAAGTCGTCCGTGGCCTGCAGGCGGAGAGAAAGGTAAAGGCGTTGGCTACCTACAGCGTCACATCACCTATGTCGGATCTCAGACTGCTCAAGTTGTCATTGAAGGAAAGATCTTGAGGCCCAATGATCAGAGGGCAGAGCGTAAAACGGTTCGAGATCCCAAAAGGAGTTATAAGTAATAATGCATAATAAATACACACGAGTATCTTTTTTACTGTTGAAGGAAAGTGTCAATGCAATTTCACGCATCTTGACGATGTGTATTGTAGAGACGTAAACGTACCTGAACTGTCAGGGTAACCTTTTGACCAACGAACGATCGAAGACTTGCATTGACAACTATCTCCCCTGAGTGGGCGTCCAGCTGGAAGGCGCTCCGTGCAGTCTGTGGGGAGGCCTCTGGAAAGGAGAGGCAGACATCTTGAGTCCTACGTTCATTAAGGTCTAGGGGCAGTCAGGTCAGCGTGGGCAATGCACGTTCGCCATGTGTGCCGCCACGGGAACACGGATGCTTCCTTGATGGCCTCTGCAAAACCTTGCAAAACTTCTTATTCCTTGGTATTCAGTCTTATTTCTTCATTCTAACAAGGTTTGCAGTTTCGGTGAAAATCTGTGTCGGGTATTGCTGACACACTTATACCAATCATCATGATCATAATCATCACCACCACCCACCACCCACCACCCACCACCCACCACCCACCACCACCACCCACCAGCACCAGCACCACCACCACCACCACAACCACCACCACCACCCTCATCATCAATCACCAATCACCAATCACCAATCAATCATCAATCATCAATCATCAATCATCAATCATCAATCATCAATCATCATCATCATCATCATCATCATCATCATCATCATCATCATCATCGTCGTCATCGTCGTCGTCTTCATCATCAGACGAGTGACTAACTATGCTGATAAACGCTTTTTAAATATCAGGATTTGGCGTTGTAGCTCAAGCTGTTGGCAAATGTGCGAGGTGATTAAATGCCGGGGTTCGGTCCCTCCTCGGGACGACTTGACTGTTATTCTCCATCATTACGATCTATACATATCTGCGTCCCCTAAAAAAGGAGCGTTAACACGACCCCTTTAACGAGTTCCGTCACCATCATCATCATTCGAAGCGCTTTCTGTTGAACGAAATCTTTAAAAATAAGGATTCTTCAGGGGTTTTGAAGAATCTTAAATAGGGCCTACACCGTAAAATAAGGAGGAACAGCTGCACAAAAGCGAAAACAATTAGAAGCGCTACTACGGTAACTGAAACACATTCAAAGGAAGCACATGTACAACTGCAGTGAGGCATATCCTACCGATTCTTAAACGACTTCACATTGTACTCCTGCAGGGACAGTACGCCTACTTCACAACAATTCCTTCTTCGACCTCATAGCATGAGACGGACACAAAAAAAAGTATCATCACCAAAATTCGAATAACTTTCGAAAATTTACTCAGATCTACACAAAACTTTGGTGACATTAGGTCACGTGTATGTAGCAGACATCCCTAAAGTTTCACATCTGTACTTCAAAAACTCTTTGTGTCACTGGCGATCCAAAATGTGCTCCAAGTGTGCTCCCTGGTGCTGCAAACACACTTGGACCCTCTCGCACTCCTCCCTTGGGATCGCTCTTATGGCTGCTGTGATTGCTGCCTTCAGGTCTGGGATGGTCTGGGGGATGTTTACATACACCCTGTCCTTCAGGTATCCCCACAGATAAAAATCTGGGGGGTTCAAGTCCGGTGAATGCGGCGACCACTCTGGGTCACATCTGCGGCTGATCAGTCGGTCAGGGAAACGCTGCCGTAGCCATCCCTCGCTTCCTCATGTCTTCAGGTGTAAGCTTTTGTTTAATCTGTATTCTGTAAGGATACAAGTGGAGTTCTGAGATAAAAATTGTCCTCACGGACTCCCGGTTGATTCCAAGATCTTGACTTCGACGACGCACAGACTTGCTTGGGCTGCGGGCAACAGAGTCTCTGACTGCAGCAACGTTGGGTGGTGTCCTTGATGATTTTGGTCGTCCAGAGTGTGATTGTCTGTTAGTGTCTTTACCATTTAGGTTTAGCACAGTCCCATGGGTTCTGAACTTGTTGACCCAACTGTAGATCGTCCTGTGGAGAGGAAATTCCCGACATTCGAACCGTTGTCTGAATTGCAGCTGAGCTGCATGAATAGACTTCAGCCGAAAATATGCCTCGACTATAAATGTCTTTTGCTCAGTGGTCCAAGGCATCTCGAAGTTCTACTTTGGTGCACTCACAGAGCAAGGCTTCTTCTTGATGAATTGAAAAAATTAAAAGAATTGATTGAATATTTCAAAAGTTATTCAAGTTTAGGTGATGATACTTTTTTTGTGTCACCCTATCGTTGACATACATGGGCTATTATCGGCACCCACGTGATTATGAATCACTGCATCCTCGGTCAAGAAGGAACCTCAAACTCAAGCTCGCACAAGCTCTTCTAAATGTCCAGATGATGGGATTAGTTAAGCTTTTTGCGACTCATCTTGAGAAACTTGTGAGGACGACGACATATTTTCGCCTCAACTCGCTCTTTCTTTAGAACCACCACGGTCCATCCACGGACGCTAAAATCGCCGTTTTGAAAATCGACGAAGTAGCCAGGAAAACCCCCCCAGCTCAGTTGTGTTGATCATTGGCGATTTACATCATTGAACCCTAGAGATGACGGCACCTGAATTTCAACAACTGCTGGGCTGCGCACTGGAGAAGACAACATTCCAGAATGCGTGTATTGCGACGTTCTGACAACACGCGTTGCTCGCGCAATGCCGAGGCTCAGTCACTTCCGTTACTATGCACTCCAGCTTATTCCAATGTACGAACGAAAGCATACAAAAGAGAAGTTGAATGTGAGGACACATGCAAAAATCACGGAGAAATCTATCGTCGAATTGAGGAGATGTTTATCGTGAAGTGATGGTTCGTGTTCCATGAATCATTTAGCAACACCGACAAACTAACGGAAATCGTTACGACCTCTGCCTTGATTGCAACAGCTCATCTGTCCTTCCCAAATCAAAAGCCTGGATGAACGACAAGCTACAATAAAATCAAATAGAGGCTGTGGATTTAGTAAGCTTTTTCGCACCTCCTTTCTCTCTCTAATGTGTGACATTTCATATTTTGATGTGTTTTTCCATTTGTATATATGCAACTATGGCTCTAATATATACTGTTTCTTTTATTTTACTCATATAACTCTTTTCTATCATCTCATGATGTGCATATTCTTCATTTGTTATTCACACTGTTCACTGCGTGCATGCGTGCTTACGCGCGTGTGTGTAAGTGTGTGTGTGTGTGTGTGTGTGTGTGTGTGTGTGTGTGTGTGTGTGTGTGTGTGTGTGTGTGCGTGTGTGTGTGTGTAAGTGTGTGTGTGTGTAAGTGTGTGTGTGTGTGTGTGTAAGTGTGTGTGTGTGTCTCTGTCTTAGACAAAAACATTATGTCGTAGCAGCAAAAAAGAAAGATGCACTGTATTGTATTGCATTGTAGTGAATTGTATTCATTGCATTGTATTGAACAGTATTGTACTGCCTTCCACTGCATTGAACTGCACTGCATTTAACTGGACTGGATTAAATTGGATAGGATTGCACTGCATTGTATGGGTCTGTATGGATTAAACTGGATGGGGTTGCACTCTATTGGATTGGAACGGATAGGATCCACTCATCGCCCATTTCTAATCCCTATGCTTTCGTCCTAAGAGGGAGAAGACCTCGACTCGGGGAGACGACACCGCGTTCCCTCCCTTCAGTGAAGAAGACAAGGGTAAGTAGGTAGGTGCAAACTACCGTCCACGATTTTTTTAAAAACTTTGCCTTTGGACCAATTACATCCACACAAAAGCAACCACACGATTTATCAACAAATGCCACAAACAACAAACAAGGCGTAGAAAAGACAAAATTTTAATTATTTTGTCTTTTCTACACCTTGTTTGTTGTTTGTTGCATTGTTTTCACACACACTTTTTCTTGCTCGTTCTCCGGGGGTTAAACAAACCAGGACTTTTTCCGATGTTGTTGGATGAGGAATGACGGGTCCTTAAGCGGCCGATTAGGCCTACCCGGGCCTGAAAGTCTCTCGTGCATGCTGGGCAAACACTGGGGGATGAGGCAGTACAGGAACTGGCAGCTCTGGCCTTCCGCGTGCTTGCTCTCTCTACTGCTGCTACCGTCCTCTCCTCCGCTACCAGTGAACCTGCAGTCACCCTGCCCTGCCTCGCCAGGAGGCACGATCGTGTTTCACCCAACACGCACAGACACGTACGCACACATGCGCGCATACACTCTCTCTCTCTCTCTCTCTCTCTCTCTCTCTCTCACACACACACACACACACACACACACACACACAAATACACACACACACACACACACACACACAAATACACACACACACACACGCACACACACACACACACACTCATTTATTCACTCACTTGCTCGCACACACACACACACATGCCCGCGCACACACGCGCGCGCACACACACACAAACATACGTTCGAAACAAAGGCACCCAATGTGGAAAGAAGAAAGTTTCCCAATACAAGTAAAGGCAAGGTCAAACAAAGAGTGACGCTGACTTTAGGCCTTACCTAAAACATTGTAGAAGACTGGGCCTGAAAAGTTGCCTTGGGTCACGGCATTGACGGTGATGACGTCATGCCCTATGGTTGCGCTCTCAAGCAGGGTGGTGACATAAGGCGACTGCGAGAACTGTGGCGTGGAACGCAGATACTCCACCTCAACCTTCATGGTCTCAGCCACTGCCTCCAGCCCGTTGTCCACAGTCATCATCACCTGGGAGGAAAAACGTTGGTCGCTCGAGGTGGTGCGAAAAATGGTGCCAAACAGAGAAGAGAAGTATGATCACTTTGAAGAAAAACGTGCTAAGTTAGGGGTGTTTTTGATACAATATTAAAGGACATTTGGTAAATTTTCAGTAAAAAATTGATGTTCCTCCGACTGTTTTTTGCGTGTTTTGCACGAATCTGCCCAGTTTATAGCCCATCGCGAGATTGGCGTAATACTGAAATAATACCATTTCACGAATACAATAGAACACTTGAAATTACCGGCGACTGCAAAATGAATGGTATATCACACACTTTCCGATCAGTTGACACCAAGACAGTTGCGTGCTACGTGCCTCTTCAAACGTAGTGCGACACACATTAACGTACTACGTCACAAAATGCAAGTCACGTGATTATCTCTCACTCAGTGCCGAAAGCGAGCTCGCAAATTGGCTTCCCATGCAAAGTTTCACTTTTCTCAACAAGGACAAAAGTTATTTCAAACAAAACGTGCAGTCTGGACATATCTTCATTGCTTTTTTGCCTCTGAAAAAAGCTTGCACTTTTCCTTTCATTGTTCTGTCCCGTCTTGATTATGGAAATTCTCTTCTTGCCGGAATTCCTGACACTCTGCTAAACAAACTGCAAAAAGTCCAAAACACTGCTGTTGGATTAGTTTTTAGATGTCCCAAGAGAACTCCCACATCCAAACTCCTTCGTGCACTGCATTGGCTTCCCGTCGCTCAGAGGATAGAGTATAAGTTAGCCACTATGTGTTTCAACTTCTTCAATCAAACTGCATCACACGCACTCAAAGAAATTCCCACTGTCTACACCCCCGCTAGAAATAACCGTTCAGCTGCAGACACCAAAACGTTAAATGTCCCCCGTCGCAAAAAGAAAACCCAAGGACAGCGAGCTTTTTCTTACATCGGCCCTGTAACGTGGAATAGCCTACCTTTCCTTGTCCGTCACTCTGATTCCATGTCCCAGTTCAAAACCTCCCGTAAGGCACACCTGTTCAGGTCAGTCTTTCCTGACTAGCAGTGAGATGCTTCACAAGGCGTTTCTTCTATGTTTCGTGTTTTGTTTATTGCCTGCTATGTTAATTAATTGTATTGTATTTAACTCTTCTTTATTTCAACTGTACAGTGTGCGAGTGTTGAAATGCTTTGTATGAGTGTGAACTTTTCATTGTAAACGCCATGAGCTTGCCTATTAGGGAAGGTATGTGCGTACAAGTAATCTGTATTATTATTATTATTATTATTATTATTATTAAGGCGAGGTACTTTCGACATACTGTTGCGACGACGCCGTATCAGACACTAAAACAGGAGCATGAGTTTAAATTTCAGATCTTTCAAGAGATCCACGAACCCTCAATGTTTCAGTATTGGACATCTAACTGGGATTCCATTTTGATCAATGTCCTTGCAGCCCATCTCAAGAGAGTGTAGGCGGAAGTAAAGAGTCTGTATCCGTCACAGACCTTGTTGTTACCCACTATCCCTTCCTTCAATGTCCTGCAGCCATCCTCTCTCCCGCCCTTCACACGCACGCAGGCACACACAGACACACACACACACACAGACTCACACACAGACACACACACACACATACACAGACACACACACACACATACACAGATACACACACACACACACACACACACACACACACACACACACACACACACACACATTCTCATCTTCGAAGTCCATCCAGGAAGAAGAAGCACGTGGATCAAGCTCATTTGGGTGACTTAGTGGGTTCGCGATGACTTTGTCGATTATATCATGCACTCCATGCTTACACGTGCCCGGTTACTCCTTTTTATGATCATGCCACAGGAGCACACTATCATGTGCACAGTCATTCTCTCCATTACTCAAGCCAGAGCAGCACACTATCATGTGCACAGTCATGCTGTCCATTACTCATGCCAGAGCAGCACACTATCATGTGCACAGTCATTCTCTCCATTACTCATGCCAGAGCAGCACACTATCATGTGCACAGTCATTCTCTCCATTACTCATGCCAGAGCAGCACACTATCATGTGCACAGTCATTCTCTCCATTACTCATGCCAGAGCAGCACACTATCATGTGCACAGACATTCTCTCCATTACTCATGCCAGAGCAGCACACTATCGTGTGCACAGACATTCTCTCCATTACTCATGCCAGAGCAGCACACTATCGTGTGCACAGACATTCTCTCCATTACTCAAGCCAGAGCAACACACTATCATGTGCACAGTCATTCTCTCCATTACTCATGCCAGAGCAGCACACTATCGTGTGCACAGTCATGCTGTCCTTTACTCATGCCAGAGCAGCAAACTATCACGTGCAAAGTCATGCTGTCCTTTACTCATGCCAGAGCAGCACACTATCATGTGCACAGTCATTCTCTCCATTACTCATGCCAGAGCAGCAAACTATCATGTGCACAGTCATGCTGTCCTTTACTCATGCCAGAGCAGCACACTATCATGTGCACAGTCATTCTCTCCATTACTCATGCCAGAGCAGCACACTATCATGTGCACAGTCATGCTGTCCATTACTCATGCCTCAAGGAGGAGCACACTATCAATGTGCCTCTATCATGGTCACTTGTTCACATCTAACTCACTGCACGCAAACTCTCTGCAACTACTACAGATCACTCTCTTCATCTCTATGCTCATGTACTTGTTAGCCACCACACTCACACACCGATCACACACACACCTCACAACATCACCACGTAACACACTCACACACCACACTCGACTCATACACACCCGACAGCACCCCCACACTACCCACATACATCACACACACACCACACACACATGTCACCACACACATCAGCACCATCTACACACTACACACACACCAATCAACATCCATCTCATAAACCAATACCCACTACACAACATACACCTCCCACCACACACTACACATCACCGAACACGCCAACAGAACACACACACACACACACACACACACACTAAAACCCAACACACACCACACACCCACAACGCACTAGACTAGGCACCCCACACGCCATACACTCACTACCACTAGCACCACCCCCACTCACTCATCCCACACCTCCACACAACATAATACACACACACACACCACACACACACACTAACACACACACCCCCACATCGCAACCCCCACACGCACATACACACACACACAAACAAACAACACACACACACTACTCACACAAGCACACATACACACACACCGTGTAGGTGCCGTTGGTGGTAACTTTGTAACACAACTCCGCAGTGCCGTTACTGTCCT